>JANHFL010001295.1:273270-290794 GCA_032468155.1 Oxyrhabdium leporinum
TGGTGGAACTAAACAATGAAGGATGATAACTTGTTATGAAGATATGTAATATCGTTAGAATTATATAATTTGGTTAAGTGATATAAATATGATGAATATCAGTTTATTTGTACTGAAGGTATGATACCCAGATACCATACTGTTCACAGAATGATATGTTTGTATAAAAATGTAAAAATAAAAAACTTTACAAAAAAATTAGACATTAGAGAGACTAGAAGAAAATTAATATTAGACATAAAGAAGAATGCTTTAATTTAACTTGTTCACAAAGAATGGAACAAAATATTTTATTATATCTTGAAGGATAGTTTTGAATAATGTGCTCAGAAATTAATTTAAAATAAATCTGGTATCATAAACAGTGTGTTAATAATGTCACAGAAGAGAAACAAATTATACCAGATATGTTGATTTGAATGTGAATTTAAATATGAGAAGTTACAAGAATCATGGAAAATGATGATATACTGGATAGAAAATGAAATTGGTTGATGTTTTAATATTTTAAAAGAATATACAAAATATCGAACCCAAATAATGATTTGGATAAACTTTTTTACTGGATGTACAAAAGAGATTTGTTAAAAGTTTTGAAGGGACAAATAAATCAAGTTCTAGGATATTATTTGAAAACATTAAGAACCAAGATTGTTAAAAGTACGTGGAACTAATATAGAGTTGGTTTATTTGATTAAAGTTAAAATAGATATGTAGTTACCTCTGGTAATCCTTAATGGACTTTTGCTGGTAAGGAATGTATGATGAAGCTTTTGTATCTTGTTTAAAGTTAAAAGTTGAGATATGAGAGGAAGACAGCATTTGTTCTATTTTAATGGATGGTGATAAAATTATACTTATTATGAAGAGGAAAGTGCCTTCTTTTTCTTTTCTACACTTTTTATTTTTCTTTGTATTCTTTTTTTTGTAATTTGTATTAGTTTTTTATTTATTCTACTTCTACTGTAATAAAATTAATATTAAAAGAAAAAGAACTGGTGCTGATTGCCTCTTTTTAAACTATCCAACTTAACAGCCATCATCACTTTCCAAAAAATTGAATATACCCTAATTAAGAAGCACTTGCTTTTCTCTCTCCTGCATCTCTCACCACTTGGCTTCAAAAGTTCAGCTGGAGATTAATATTTATGAGAGAAAAATCTATCATCTCCATGTCATTTATCATTTTAAAACGTTCATGCCTTCCTTCTTTCTCTTCTTTCTAAACTAAAATATTTCTAATATTATATCTCCTGTTAATAAACCAATTACCATAGGGTTTTCTTTTCATTATTTTGGCCACCCTGTATTCTATTTATTTGCTTTCTTGTCTGTGTGCCACTTCTGTCATACAATTCTGAACACATATATTCCATATGAAGTAATAGGATTAAAATATGATTAAGAACTCAGGTAGCAAAATAAACTAATCACATAATATCTAGTGGTATTGAGAATATAGGACAACAGTCATTTATTCTGTCGCTACAGAAGGGATCATAAACTCCAATCAGACCCCAAAGTCCAGGTCTCAACCAGTCCAGGCAATCTAATCTGCAGGGAATGGGGAGAAGAGTAACAAAGAAGGCCAGCCCCATGTTCTCATGGCAGTACTCGCAAAAAGTAGACATTCCTTGTAGATTACGGGTGTCAAACTCACTGTGTCACGTTGCCATCACATGATGTTTTGCCCATTCATGGACACTGGGGTAGATGTACGTGACGCATCCTGCCTGCAGGCTGCTAGTTTGACATCTCTGTAGAAATATTATCAGAGGAGTAGGTGATGATATAAATACTCAAGACCATAGCCACATAGGACTTTAAAGCTGACAACTATCAGTTTGAATTGCACCTGGAAGCCAAATGATAACCAGTGCAATTCTCAAAATGGTAATGTTACATGGCCAAAATAAATAGCACCTGTAAACTGTACAAATGAACAACTGTACACAAGTGCTGCATTTTGGTACAGCTGTAGCTTCTGGGTAGATTTAAGAATAATCCCATGTATGGTACACATTCCAATAGTCCAGCTGAGAGGTGAACGAAGCATGAGTGGATCATGAGAAGGGCTACCTGATCCAGGAATGTTTAACACTGATGCATGAGATAGAGTTCTGCCATACATAATTTATTAACACAGATGTTATTTTGGGAGTTTAAGCTAAGTGTAGCTATACTGGTATGATATCAGCATGACAGCATCCATCCATATTTAAATTGCAGTTGCATTTTCTTCCATACTGAAGTGGATTTAAATTATGCTGTCAGTCCATTTAAATTATGCTGAATTTTAATTTTAATCACAATCTACTGTATTACCCTGAGTTTCTCTCTGAGCACTTTCTAATCAGATGATGAGCTACTACCAGTTAGTGCTGCTGGGAGACAATCTGCACTCCTACGTGTTCTCCAAACTCCCCCTGAAATCCTCAGGGATTTCACGAACATGCTTATATTCATTTTGATTGATGCTTTTCTAAGTATATAGTTAAGGTCTTGGTGAGTTATTGACTCAACATTTTGAAGAGATATTTGAGAGGGTGTGACTAAGTGTATTTTAATTGCAACCACACAGAAATTAAATGCAATTAAAGTGTATTTTAATCTAAATGATGCAATTGCAATTAAACTGCAGTTTAAATAATGTTATGCTCCTTGTATAAATATTAGCAGAGGTAAACTGTGGTCTGTAAGAGATGTATATGCTGTGTAGAAGATGCTAAAGAAAAGTGGTATTTGATTTATTTCTCAAAAAAGTTTTCCTATTTGTTTTCTAAAGTACATCTACATCTTTAATTTCTAGTGCAAAGCAAACATCATTAGATGATTTCATTGTTTTCTACATGATGGCACTGTAAATGGTTCACACATCTTCTGTAAAAAGCTTTTCAAAAATTGTTTAAACAGGGAAATTTTGCAAGTGATACTTAACAATTTACAAGATTTAATTTTAGAGACCCAGTGAGAAAGTCCACCCACTTCTAATGTCTACAATGGATTAGCCATTTTAGGTAACTGGAAACCAATTTTGGCATAGACAAAAACAATATTGGGCAGAGCAGGGATGAAAAAAATGGGTATAGCTTCATCATATGTGGAGAGACCAGAGTACTGCTTTACAAATCCTTGGTAAAACAACATTTGGAATACTGCATCCAGCTCTGGTTGCTACAATATAAAAAAAAGATGTTGAGACTGTGAAGAAAAGAACAAGAATGATTTGGGGGCTAAAGGCTAAAACATATGAAGAACGGTTGCAGGAATTGGGTCTAGTCTGATGAAAAGAAGGACTAGGGGAGACATGATAGTAGTTTTATAATATTTTAGAGGTCCCTACAAAGCAGAATGGGGTCAAACTATTTTCTAAAGCACCAGAAGGCAAGACAAGAAACAAAGAATGGAAACTAACCAAGCAGAGAATCAACCTAGAACTAAGGAGAAATTTCCTAATACTAACAGCAATAATCCAATGGAATAGCTTGACTCCAAAGGTTGTGGGTGCTCCATCACTGGAGATTTTAAAAAGAGACTGGATAGCCATTTGTCTGAAATGATCTAGAGGCTCCTGCTCAATCAGAGGGCTGGACTAGAAGACCTCCAAGGTCCCTTCCAACTCTATTATTCTTTGTTCTATGCAACTACTCCCATTTCTGTGATAAGACTTAATTTTTTATCGCTTCTGGGATAGAACGCAAGAGGATGTGTCTATCCCTCTGTTGAGAATGCAAAGGAAATGCAGTTTGTCTCATAAGAGGAAATCAAGTATGGAATAAACTATATATCCCTATCATGTATGTTGCATGTATTGGGACATGCAGCACAAAATATTTGGCAATAGATAGCAACACTCTAAACAGCGTTACGCAGATGGATCCCCCAGTAATTATTAAGTCCCACGATATTTCTGCACTACGCTACATCAATGGCTAAGAGAGTAAGGATAGAATGACAGAAGGTGAACTTTCAAGTGCAGTTAGATCCCCGTGCCCAACGTTTCTTGGAGTATCCTAACGTTAATCTTTTTTAAAAAAATGGGATGACATTAGTTCTGTTAGTTGCCTCAAACACCAGATGAAGAGGAGGCCACGAGCTATATAATAGTTACAAATTGCCAAATGTCTGAATCATTGTAGAGAACCATCAGCTATTAAAATTTAGTTTAGTCATGGTTTTTATGACTGAAGTAAAAGGTAAATATCTTGGGTAAAATGTTATTTAATAAAATCACAGATATAATACGGATTAGCATCTATTAAGTGCAATTATACAATGAGAAACAAATTCAAAATATTATGAAGATTCATTCTAGCTTTTTCAGTAACCATCCAAAATTATTACTATTTCTAATTATTACTATTTCCCCAACAAACTGTTTACACTGTTATCCATGTTATTTTATATTTTTTGGTAATAGTGGTTTGCCATTGCCTTCTTACATGCAGTTTAATAAATGCCTTTGCCCTTGTCTTTAAAGTGACAATCTATCTCCAGCATCTTCCTGTATCACTGCTGCCCAAACAATCCAGAGTTCTTACTCAAGGCACAAAGGACTAGTCTCATACACATTATGTGAAGCCCTACCTCTTTAAAGAACGATCTAATCTGGGGAAAGTGGAGAAAAGAAAACATAATCAACAGAAAAGTGTTACAGTGGTGATGGATGCACCACTGGAAGACTTGAAAAACCAGGTTAGAGACAAATCATCATGAAAAAAATCTATCTTTGTAGTCACTGAGTCATTACCATTATGCACAATCAATCTAGCCATGTTAAGTATTTAGTTGTGATGTCAATTATACAAAAAGATGGTATAATTGTATTGATTTTCATATCATGAAAATATCATATCATATCATCATAAAAAACTGGTTCAGATTAGTCCACACTATTTTTTCCCATACTGCCTACAGTTGTGAAAGTTGTACAATGAAAAAACTAGACAGGGGAAAAATTGATGGTGTTAGAGAAGGATCTAGGACCACTAACCACAGCCAACTCATCACAGCATCTGAATTATTGTAACTCTTGTATGAATTGACTTTATTTTATTGTTATTGGCTATGGTTTCGTTGAAATTAATTTAACTTTTGTATTTGTTGAATACAACTGAGATGAGTTGTCCCATGGTGAGTTACCTGTGACCAGTTGTCCCACAGTGACTTTGTCTTGGCAAGTTGGCTGTGACAAGTTGTCCCATTTTGGTTGGGGAAGACTCCTGGATATTCCTTGAATGGCAAAAGTGACAAACAAGCAAGTACTAGACTGTATAAAACCAAAGATATCGCTGGAAGGCAAAATCACAAAATTCTACCTTAGTTATTTCAGCCTTCAATGCAATCAAACTCATAGGAAAATGCATTTTTGCTCAGAATGGTCAGTGTAAAAGGAAATGAGGTCACCAAAACCCACAATGACTAGTATATCAAAGCTGACACCAGCCAGAACATAAAACAACTGAAAGAAGCCATAGAAGATTAGAAAATGTGGAGAGAGCTGGTCCATAGAATTGCCAAGAATCTATCATGATTGAAGAGAGGGCATCGTCTCATGCCACCATCTCAGCTGCTGTTCAACCACTAGATGAATATTATCTAATGTGAAAATGGAATCATTCATCACAGTAAAGCATTGAAAAAATATTTTGTCATTGTTTACAAAAATGTATCTGATCTGAGTTGCAGAAAATTCAGAGAATTATACTAGATGTAAGGAAAATGGATTTCTCTTTGTTGTTTTTTAGTGGTTTCATCTGTTCTTGATGGCTTTAGGTCTCACAATTCATGTAGCTGTGATTGTTAATGTTATGACATTTCTTCTAGTTTATTATAAAGGTATTTATCTACTGCTTTGTTTTTAAAACAGCAGATCAAAGTTCCTGGTAGGCAGTATTGAATCATGAAAAAAAATCCATGTTAGTAAATATAAACCTGCAAAGGATAGTTCAGCTATTATTATGATAGAATTCACTTATGTTGCATTTTTCACATATTTTTCACAACTTCAAAAATGTTGCCGACAGCTTTGTGTCTGAGGGACAATATAATATTATACATGATATGGAATAATCGCAAACTCTTTTTTTTTCAAAAAATGTAAACACAAGCCTAGGGTACCCCAAATTGAACACAGTAATTTATCCTTTCTTTTTCCCTAAAGTAGGGAGAAAAAGTTGATTGAAATTACAGTCTCTTAGTCTCTCTCATAGTGATGAAAGCAACTGAAGATAATTGAAATTTGGATCAGCATTGTGTTCTTCTGGTCCATTTCATTAGAGAATTTGAGGTCCAGTTCAGTGGTCAATTTTATCTCTGGTCCATTTCATTAAGAGCATAAGAGCATTTCAATAAAGTTTAGTCCAGGACTTAACATATGCAGAAGTTCTGAGGTAAAAATAAAATATATTTTGGTGAAATAGTAAAAATGCATTTCATCTGTCTTATGGTATAGTAACTTCCTAAAACATGAAGGGAGAAGGGGAAAAAAATCTAGGCCTTTAAGAGCTTGCCCTTCCACTCACATTTTCAACACCTGGCTAAGGGAGGCTTTGGTGTTACAAAGACTGATGACAGATCCTTACAGAAGCATTCTGTGTGGTGCTGCCTGCCTGTCTGTTCGCACACTGCTATTTTGTAAAAGTAGAATTGCTTTACAGCTTGCTTGTTTTCAGAACCAGAAACACATCCTTTTGAACTTAAACCCACGAACTGCAACCTCATATTAGTCACCTCTCTGTGGCAATGAGTTTAGTGGAAAAATAATATTTTCCATAGGTAAATCAAGCCTTGTGATTCTTTATGAAGCAGGGTTTTTTTGTCTCTTTGGCTTGGAAAACTGGAGGGGAATCACATGAAGTTCTGGATTTCCACAATTAAAAAGTGTAACTAAGATAAAGGAGCATGGACATTGGCAAGTAGGATTTGCTGTCACCTCTCCTCTGTTTTCATTTTCAAGAAAGAGCTTGTTTGTACCTCTTTTAGAACCCATTACAAACTATATTAGTCATTAATTTACATACTTTTACAAGAAGGTCTGTAGCTTTCTTTCAGTAATTGTGCTTGCTCTGAGTCCCTAAACATTTTAAAGAATTAAAGAACAGTGCTCGCTTTGAGTCCCTAAACTAAGGGTGTCAAACCCGCGGCCCATGGGCCAGATGCGTCATGTGCCAGCCACGCCCACGCCCACGCCCAGTTTAGCAAAGGGGAAAAAATTGCGATACGTCACATGACAATGACAATTTGTTGTCATGAGTTTGACACCTCGGCATTAAACATTTTAAAGAAATATCCTGCCAATGCATCTAGATAGTCCATGTTGGTTATTTTTTTTTAATTATATCAGCTTTACATGATAACATAGTATTTTTAGGTTACTTGGGAGTGGAGGAAGAATTTATATAGGTCATCCTGCATCTTGCATTACATATATAATGTAATGTGGGGGAGGAGGGATAATGTTCACAACAAACCATCCACATCTCCCATTTCATTCTGTCCCAGTGCCTCCTTTATGGTATCCCATAATGGGCAGGGTCTCCCTGATCACTGGGAAAGGAGGTTCCAGTCTCATAGCATTCTGTTTTATTTTTTGAAGGGATGCAATGGCAGAGGACTAAAGTAGCAAAGCAATTGTTTAAAGTGATTGTAGTGTTCTCAGGAAGCTTCTAGAACAGGCCTTTGAATGTATAGTTTTCTAGGACTTTTCAGAGTTTTGATGGTGTACTTCACTTTGACAAATGTTCAGCATTCCTACTTTTCTTCTTTGAAGAAATATGGTACTCTCCTTGACCTGCTTTTCTGAAAATGAACAAATGGTGAAGCAACTCAGTAATAACTGAGACGTTGTTGGGTAGAGCATTACCTCTATAGTAAAAAGTATCTTATTGGATCCACCTAAAAGGGACTGAAACTTTAAGGAGTTTAGATCTATGAAAGGTAATCTTAAAACTCTCAGCTATGTTCCTTTACTGTTCTGAATAATTGCAATATTAAAATAGTATGTTGGGTTGACAGTGCAAAATATGTAGGTTTCAGATACATGCATGTGAAAAATGCTATTCACCAATGAATGAAAAATATATCTCTTCAGCCAGGTCTCATAAACTAACAATTGTACAATTTATACCCTGAGTGTTTGGCCTTTGTAACTTGGGCACATGCTTTGCTTTTTTTTACCCCAAAATCTGCTTTGAATATTCCATTTGAACTGAAATGCAGATAAAAAAATAAATGAATTGATAATAAGCATATAATTAAGATAAAGTGTGAAGCATTGTCTTAGATATCACCAGAAACTAGTTGGTTGATTGGTGTTCCATTAACTTAGTTATTGAAGTTAATGATACAGGTCAGATATATTCAGTTACAACTCCTTAACGTAATACATTCCACAAAGTACATTAATGCATTTTTAAAGACAATTGTACACATGCATCATTGTTGGGATACGTGGTTGAACCGTTATGAAATATACTATAATGTTAATCATGCTTATTAAAAATTTCCATTTCTTCCTTCTCATGGAGTGGTGCAAATGGTGTCATGTAAAATAGATTAGACAAGTATAAACATCTTCTTTTCTCTTTTTCTTCAAAAATAATCTAATTCCTGAACAAGGGAAGGAAGCTAATGAGTAAGTGCTAAGAGGCAGCAGTACCCTGAGAAGTTTTACTATTCTAGAACAATAACTATGCTAGTAGGGACACTTGAAATTAAAATCCAACAATATTTGGAAGTTTCAGGTGACAATAAGAAACAAATTTTCAAACAAAAAGTTGACCAAATCAATCTTTAGTATGAACTCCTTTTCTCTAGTATTTTTACCTTAAACTTAGAGATAATAAATATACTGAAGTATACAAATCAAACATAAATCACGTATTACACAAAATATCTCCCTTCTATTTTTTAGCTTTGTATCTTAGTTCATTTACATCTCAAAAGAGCCATTCATTTAACCACTCAACCATTTAATGAAGGTAAATAAGCAAGTTTCTGTTTAAATCAATTCCTGGAGGGTAAACATTTTAGTTTGTTAATAGTCTTACATTATCAGCTTGGAACTTATTTTTTGTGAACAAAATTTTAGTTGATCATACAAAAAGCTCATTGGGTGACCTTATATCAAATAATTGACTCTCAGCCTAAACCGCAGCAGAAGATTAGGGAGAAAGTAAAATGGATCAAAAGAGGTCCATGTGGACCTCCTGGAACTTCTCAAAGCAAAAGGTGGGTTGTACAAATAATGAATAATGGGGGAATCTTGAAAACCAAAGAGCTTGAATTTCCATATGAATAACTAATTCTCCCCCGAAGAAAGACTAGTTCACAGTGTTTCAAAATTGGTATCATGCCAAATGCTGGGCAGTTTCAGAGGAAAGAAACCAGCATCCATGGAGATACTGAAGAGTTGAATGGAAAGAAGAAAATTCACGGAGGAATCTAAGCTTCAGACACCATCTATAATTTAGTGCACCAATTATGTTTTTGCTGCATTAACAAACAAGCCTGACAGGATTGCAAATATTAGACTGGATGTTCATTAAAACCAGTCTCTGGGAATTGTTTCATTCACGCTGCTCCTCCTGTACAATATAATGAATTTTTTGACTTTGAAAGTGAGTTTTTGTGGCCTAAAGTAACAAATCAGTTTTGGAATGCATGCTGTCTGTTGTAAATGATTTGGTAGTAATAAATTTTCTGTTACAAAGCAATAGGCAAATGCTGAAAAGTTTGGACTTGTCTCGAAGTTAACAGTGTCACTAAAGCAATGCACTAGTTCCAACTATTTGTTATTATAAAAGGTGAACTTTTTTTTGTCCTTAAGGTAGAATCCTCATCAAATTTCATTCTTTGCTGTAACATGTTTTATTTCACATGTAGAACAAATTTTTAAAAATCCAGGTTTGTTGAGTTTCTGTTGCAGTCTTTAATGTAAACCACCTCTGGCTACTTTGTAAAGTAGATTTCTTATTAATGAATAAATCAATGTGTGATTAATGCTAGCATATGGGTTTTTTAAATTCCTTTGTTATTTAGTTATCTTGTTACAATCAATATACAAGCAAAATGGAAATTCTTCAGATGTATATTTATGGATTGATAGTTTTTACTTCTATTGAAGTTACATTATTTAAATTATTTGAACCTTATTTTAAAATTATTTTTCCCAAAATCGTTTATAAAAGAACATCATAAATAGTTAACAAGAAAACAAAAATTATTAATAAAATAAACACAAACATAAATCTATGATGGTTACTACTTTGTCCTTCAAGACAGGAAATATTATTCTAATTTCTGGAATGTCCTGACTTTCAACTTTTGATATTGCTGGAGCTCATATTGTTACTTAATCCTTCTCTTCTCTTCTCTTCTCTTCTCTTCTCTTCTCTTCTCTTCTCTTCTCTTCTCTTCTCTTCTCTTCTCTTCTCTTCTCCTCATCATTGTTTCAGGTATGTAATTATACACATTGAGTATAAGAGCATAATAAATGTATAAATAGCTGGCTTATGAAAGAACAAAAGCTATTAGTTACCAGAAATCAAAATTCTTGAATAATATTCAGGCACCTGAACCAGTTGCATTCCTTTACTGACTTTTTTTCCTCAGCAAGCCCTAAGACTTCAGGGTAAGAAAGCCTAGAGGAAGAATTCAGTATATGTCTTAATTATAAACAAGTCAGAAATTCTCTTTAAATTTCTTGGTCCATAGAACAATCAGACTCCTGTGGCTATTCCTGGTAAACACATAGAGAAAGAAGTTTCCTGAGGATGGGCTCCAGCATGAGTCCAAGAGCTTGGAAGACTAAATCCCTGATCCCAGTGACTGACTCAGACTGGATCCCACAACATTATCTTGGAACATATATATTTGCCTTCATTGGTGACAGATGCAGGCAGCTAGGGCTTTGAACAGTTCAACTTTGGGAATCCTTCACAGTACGCAAAGTGTCCATTTACAAACAATTATGCTACTTACACCAATGCACTTGGGAAGGGGTCATTCCATGCAGCCTACAATACCAGCCACCAGTTAGCTCAGAGATGGGTAAATTTACTACAAAAGCATTCAGCAAATATATGTTAGAGGTCTTAATCGATGATTGCCATTTACGAGTGGGCAAGTATAAAGCAGCTATTAATATACACAAGGGGCATCATCTATTTTATTACAACTTGAAGAACTAGTCACCCACCTAGAGAATGTCATTAGGACCCTTGTGAAAGAAAGATAGATGAAAAAAAGGAAATAATTGGAGGATAAAATTCAAAAGCTAAAGCCATGCTTCCAAACCTGTATGAATTTGGTCCATAATTTATCGAGTAAACAATTAAGCTAGCAGGAATTACAAATAATTGAACATGATGAGGGGTTGAACACATGAGATGCCACACCAAGACAATTCATAGAAGCATTAGAATCTTTATTCAACTGAAAGAAATAGAAGAGCCAGAAAAACAGTATCAGAAATGCTGGTCACACATGTGCAACCCAGTGGGGAGAGTCCTGAAACAAGATCAGGACATTATTATTTTACCAGCAAGTAAAGGACACTCAACATGGTGATGAACTACACAGATTATGAAATGAAGGAATTTGCCCTGCTCAATGATTCCTCAGCATGTAGACCAGTAAAACCATCAGAGATGAGAACAAGGTTTACATAATTGAATGCTTATTTCAGCCAACTTAAACAAAACAACTGTATAACGGAAAAGGAATAGTAGAAAAATGATATGAGCAGATGCTGTCCCAGCAAAATTTTATGGACTCCCCAAGATACAAAAAAATAGGGGTCCCCCTCAGACCTTTTGGGCACATAGAGCATAAAGTTCCTTGAGGATGGGCTTCAGCATGAATCTGAAAGCTTGGAAGACTAAATCTCTGGTCCTGGTGGCCGATTCAGATTGGATCCTATGACATTATCCTGGGACATATATCTGCCTTCATTTGAAACAGTTATTCCGATCATAGATGAACAGATTCCAGCCTAAATATAGATTTCAAATATTTTATATTAAATAGTATGCTTTTTCCTAAGATGAAAGTATGTAAGGCTGAACAATTGCACTTCATTTATCTAAATATTTTAATGTTGTGCATTGTTAAAGTTAACAACATTTGAAAATGTTTTTTCTGTTTGAATTGCCTCATACCTGTGATTTCTTTCTAAAATAGCTGTTTTCCTGCCTCCTTGTATCCATAATTTCCATATATAGATTGCTTATTGGCATGAAAACAAGTTCACACCAAATGCCTCCCATTCCATTCTTTTCTACACACACACTATAACTTGATACTTGACTTTTTAACTTTACTGCCCAATATGCTTAAAAATCACTTGTTATCAAATGGTCTTAAATCAAGCTGGTATGTAAAGCCTATCCCACACGATAGAGAAGAGGTTCTATAATATGACAACGAGATGCAAAAGACATTTTTACTATTGCAACATTTCAAGATAGCACATGTTACAGTTTGGCACGATAACTTTAGTGGGTGTAACTATACAGCCATCTGAATGATTAATGAAAATTTATAATCTGTATTGAGGCAAGCATGAAGACCACAAAACAATACAATTTATGGTAACTGCCAAAAATGTATCCAAGAGATTATCAATATTTTTGAACATGTAAGAGCTCTTCATGGAAATGATGGCCCAGGTTAAAAACTAATTTAAAAACTATTAAATATTAAATTAACTATTAAATATTCAGGAAAATATCATAGAAATGGACTCACTGGTATCCTGCATTTCATGTAGACAACTGATATTCCCACATATAACCCTCAACTCAATACATGATATATAAATATACATGTATTCAATACAATGTAAGCAAAAACTTCAATATTTACTGAAAAGGTTCCTATTATTATCCAGTGATCAAAGCTCTTATATGTGTAAAAAGAGAATGTCACTAGTGACTAAATGCTACTATCAGGAGTAATTTACAGAAAATGTGTATTAAAATCAGACTTTAACAGAAACATGATTAAAAGAGGTGCTATAAAGTCCTTCCTGAAAAATAATCAGCAAATGCTGGTAATTCATGGTCTATTCAAAGAATTTAATTCCCAAAGAATTCACGCACGTGCGCGCACACGCACACACACACACACGTGTGTGTGTGTGTGTGTGTTCCAAATTTGTGGATAATGTTGGTTGTTTTTAATGATGGTGATGAAGGTGCTGGTGCTGGTGCTGGTGATGAAGATGAAGATGAGGGATAGAATCAAGATCACTTGAAGTGCTAATACCACTTTATAATGCCTTGGTATACTTTGAATACTGCATCCAATTTTGGTCGCCACAATGTAAACAAGAATTTGAGACTCTAGAAAGAGTGCAGAGAAGAACAACAAAGATGATTAGGGGACTGGAGGCTAAAACATATAAAGAACGGTTGCTGGAACCGGATATGTCTAGTTTAATGAAAAGAAGGACTAGGGGTGACATGATAGCAGTGTTCCGATATCTCAGAGGCTGCCACAAAGAAGAGGGAGTCAAACTATTCTCCAAAGCACCTGCGGGTAAAACAAGAAGCAATGGATGGAAAATAATCAAGGAGAAGCAACTTAAAATTAAGGAGAAATTTTCTGACAGTTAGAACAATTAATCAGTGGAAAAACTTGCCTCCAGAAGTTGTAAATACTCCAACACTGGAAATTTTTAAAGAGAGATTAGATAACAATTTGTCTGAAGTGGTGTAGGGTTTCCTGCCTAAGCAGGGGGTTGAACTAGAAGACCTCCAAGGTCCCTTCCAACTCTGTTATTCTATTATATTATGTAACAGAAAACAGCTAAAAAATAACTAAATAAAAGTAGAGTAATATTGAAATTGTAAAAGTTGTTGTAAACGTATGTTACAATTGTAAGAGACCTTTCATCAATTGATACCTAATTTTCATGGCTGCTGACCAGTATTTTGCTATGAGGTGGTCCATAAATGATTTACAGTCTGATAAAAGGATGAACATAAAATTTTATTGTCATATTGCTCAAGGCACTGGTATAAAAGAGTAGGTTTATAGGCATTACAAATATCTGTATAGTTGTACAATAAAATAACATATATTGAACTGTGTTTGTGAAAAGAATATTCCTTCTTTATTGGTGCAATCTCTCTAGTAATGGAATAAAAATAAATTGAGCCGTATGCAACACAATGCATTGAGCCTTATCCAACAAGAAGCAATTCAGTGGTGAGACAAGTAATGTTCTGCACTTAGGCAGGAAAAACCAAATGCACAGGTATAGAACAGGAGGTACCTGGCTCAACCATCGTAACTGTGAGAGAGATCTAGATGTTCAGGGGTATAACTGCTTAATTGTGAATCAGCAGTGTACTGCAGCTACCAAAAAAAAGGCAATGAAGTTCCAAGCTACATCAACAGAGGGAAAGCAGCAAGATCATGGGAAGTGATAGTAATGCTTTATACTGTATTAAAGAAGCCATACTTGGAATACTTCATCCAGTTCTGGTCATCACAATACAAAAAAGATGCTGAGGCCCATGTTTGTCATTGGTTTACATAGTTACAACTGAAAGAAAGATTTAAACTAGATAAAAAGAATCATGGGTTCAACTTTGTTAAAAATGAATTGGATACTTTATTGTGTGGTAGTGATTAACATATTATTGCTAAAGTCTATAAAGTGTTATTGAATTTAAATCTGGAAAAAGAACAAATAAAGCATTGTATGATTCAGTGGGCAAGGAATTTTGGATATAATGTAGTGCTTGAGCAGTGGGAGAATATGTGAATAAAGTTTTAAAGTTTACATTAAACTATAATTTAAAAGAATTTTTTTATAAGATGATGTATTGTTGGTATTTAACTCCAGATAAATTGTCAAGAATGTAGGTAAAGGTACCTCAAATGAATGTTAGAAATGTAAATGTAAAGAAGGGACTTTTTATCATCTATGGTGGACATGAGATAAAGCAAAGAAATATTGGAGTAGGATTTATATCCTAATACAGAAAATTCTTAAAGTGAACATAGAAAAAAACCCAGAGACTTTTCTTTTGGGTTTAACGGAAAAAGACTTGAGAAAAAAAAATTGGAACTCTGATGTTATATATGCTCACAGCAGCAAGACTACTCTACGCACAGAAATGGAAGGTCACCACCTGTAACATTTGTTGTTACAGAAATGGCTAGTTTCTATTATTATGAAAAAGTAAAAAGTTGAGGGTAGATCTTAATGCCTTATTTTACTTCACCAAAGGAGTCGGAAGTCAATGCCTTTTTTTTTTTTACTTATCCCTTTCCTTTCCCCTACTATTCACTTCCCTTTTTCCTTTCCTAATGTCACTAATATTTGATTTTGTATTCTGTTTGTATGTTATATTATAAACTAATAAAACTATACAACAGTAAGATAGCCTCTCTTTTTTTCTGGCTTCTTTGTGAACATGAAGAAAGATGCCGCTATTTTAAGGAATCAGTTCATTAAAGAAGTTAATGTAACTTTTAAAGCAGTTACTTTTTTTTTTTTTACAAAAAGATCTAGGAGGAAAAATGCTTGGCTGATTCACTAAAGATGTGATAATGACAAAGAAATGATTTTGCTTAGCTGACTGAACAGCCTATAGTGGTTGTAGATATATATTATTTGCATCTAATTGCACTCACTAAGCCTATCAGCCTAGATAAGCCTATCAACCTACATCATTGTCCAGATTTCCTCACAGAACTCGAGAACTTTCTGGGCTCCCTGTAAACACAGGGAGATCAGGAGTAGCAACGTTCATGACCCTTCTCATCTTGCCATTCCAGAGTGAAAGTGGAATTTCAACAGAAGCACTATCCATCTCAAAAAACCTGCAGTGCATTTAGGAATCCCTTGGAATGTATATACTAACCTAATCCTGCAGGGTATGGCTGCCACAGCTAATCCAAAGCTCATCAGGAGATGAACTTATTACAATAATGGGAGTGACTTTCATTTGTCAAATTCATTCCCAGTCAAACCTCATCCTAAAACCACGTTGAGAGTACAGCCTATAATTCAGAATCCACTCTAAAGCCTTGAGCTAGATGTAAACAGCAATTCATCTAGGGAATTGTGATAGGGAAATATGTATTTATAATGTCTTTCTTTCTTTCTTTCTTTCTTTCTTTCTTTCTTTCTTTCTTTCTTTCTTTCTTTCTTTCTTTCTTTCTTTCTTTCCATCTTTCTTTCTTTCTTTCCATCTTTCTTTCTTTCTCTCTCTGTTTCTCTTTCTTTCTTTCTCTCTCTCTCTCCCCCCTCTCTTTCTCCCTCTTTCTTTCTTTCTCTTTCCCCCTTTCTCCCTCTGTCCCTTCTTTCTTTCTTTTTCTTTCTTTACTTCCTCTCTCTCTCTCTACCTCCCTCCCACTCTTTGTTCTTTTTTCCCCTTTCCCTTCTTTTCTCTTTCCTTCCTTCCTTCCTTCCTTCCTTTCCTTCCTCCTTTCTCCCTCTCTCTTTCTTTCTTTTCTGTGGGCCCTTCCCTGCACTTCTCTGAGAGCTGTGGGACCCCTAGACAGGGGGAGTGGGCAGACGATCGGGCGAGGGGGGGTGTCTTATCCAGGGCCGTCCCTGGGCCTCTGCCCTCTTGCCTGCCTCAATGGGAGGGGCTCTCTCCCAAGCAGAAGGGAGGGGGCCTTGCAGTGCTCCCACCTCAACCGAATCGGCCGGGTCGAGGATCGGACCCAACCGAAGGAAGCCCGCCCTGCCAAAACGTTCCTAATCCATGTGCTTGTGGCAAGGAGTTCCCAAGTTCACCTGCACAATATCCAGAGCAGACTCTCCAGCCCCTCCCCAGGCTCTTCTCTCACCCCCACCCCCCGTTATCCCTGATCGGCCATTGGGGGGGCCAGGAAAGCCGCCCCCCGGGAGGGGAGACACTTACGGTCCTGGCAAGAGGCACCGCCGAAGCCGAAGGGACACCTGGAAGGGAAGGAAGAGGTGGGAGGGCGGACGGGGGTCCCTCCAGCCACAAGCGGGGGGGGGCACCAGAATCGCCATGTGGGACAACCGCTGTCGTTCTCCCCCACCCCCCAAAAAAGTCTCCTGTTGCACTTGGGGCAGCCAGAAGCCTCAGCTGCTGCCAGGCGGGCATCTCTGTTTTGCCAAGCACCGGGCACGGGCACTGCTGCCCCCTAGTGGCCTCGACCTGCTTCTTTTTCATCACATCAGGATCTTAGGGCCAGAAGGGACCTCGGAGGGCTTCTAGTCCAACCCCCCGGGAGTCAAGGCACCGGGTCCTTTTATTCCATCCTGGAGAAATGGTGGTCTGTTTTTTTCTTCAAACTGATCTGGGATGGAACTGGGATTTGAAGAGTTGAAGAGGAACAAGAATTCGAAGCCAGGATCCTGGTGAGTATAAATGGAACTCACCTGACGCAGGTGCCATTCCGCAGCCAAAATCCACTCTCACAAGCTGGATGGGGGAGGGAGGGAGGATGAGAGAGAGAGGATGAGAGAGAGAGAGAGAGAGAGAGAGAGAGAGAGAGAGAGAGAGAGAGAGAGAGAGAGAGAGAGAGA
>JANHFL010001295.1:299274-310927 GCA_032468155.1 Oxyrhabdium leporinum
AACCTTGAGCCTGGTGAGATTTGAACTGCCAAATTGCAGACAGCCAGCAGGCAGCAGAAGTAGCCTGCAGTACTTCACTTAATAATTTTAAAATAAAAATTGTTTGCTTTAAAGAAAACCTAAGTCCACATAATATCAATTCTTAGGTCTTCTTTGAAAAACAAATTTGGGGGGAGGGGAATGATTCAGTGAAATAATATGACTGGATTTATACCCAACTTTACATTCATAATGTGCATTGTCTTTAAACAAGAGCTATAAACTGTAGTGCTTGGAGTCCTGCTCTGAAATCAATCATAAAGAAAGGAACCTTCACCGCTATTGCAAAGCAACATGCTTTGAGACATTGATGCCAGCTTGCAGCCAATGAGTCCTTATACTTTCAGAGTACTGTACACCTCTGATGTCGTTCAGAAAATGGATAGGAAACAGACAAGTGTGTTTACCTTCATGAAATGCTTCATCCTGGGGCAGTTCCATTACTTAGAAGCAGGGCACCACAACATTCTTACTCTTTGGAAGAGCATTTCATTTGAACCTTGATCAGAATAAGAAGTCCCTTTGACGATCAGCCCAGCTCTAAAACACACACAAACACACGTTTTTATTTTCTGAATTCCATAACTCTATCTAGCTTTACTGTAGAGTAAGCTATAAATGTTATTTAATAAACTGAACATTCTGCTATATTGATCAACTTGGAACTCAGCTGAGGACATGGACAATTGGGCCAAATTTAACCAGTATAAATTCTAATTAAAAATTAAAATGCACTTAACTTTTGATTTATTTTATATCTCTATTTTTCAGTCTCATAAGATTATCAGATAATTTATTGTATAAATAATTTAATAAGTTCCAAATGGAACTGCCTGTATTCTTTCTATAGATAAAAATAATACATTGACTGTTCTCACTAGACACAATTTTGTCTTTTTTTCATTGTATTAAAACTATTAACCTCTCTGCCATTCTACCTGTCCATTCACTACAATTTGTTTATGGGTGATCCTTAATCTTTCCTTTTCCTCTTCCCTGTCATCTCCTTCTTAAAGTGATTAGAAACCTTCCTCCCCTTGAGGAATGGTATGTCACAAACAATATATCCAGATGAAAGGGAAATACTTGACCAACTCACCTTGTCAGCTCTTTGATCTGTTTCTGCAACTTCCAACATTTCCTTCAGCAAAGATGAACAAACGAATCACTCTCTTGTTTGGACAGAGAAATCAGCATGTTTTACATACAAGGAAACACTGATCCTGTGCCACTCATTTTGTGCAAGAAAAAGATTGAGCCTTGTGAAATGGAAAATGTGTGTGTAACAAATGTTTTCCTGCAAGTGGGCCAACTCGATGTAAGATTACATATTTTAAGTTTTTAAAATATTATTTTCTATGGATTTTTATGGAATTCCTTCTACAAATTTGTTAAAGTACAGATAGTTATTAAATATATAAATTCTTACTCTCTTTTGTTATTTATTTCAGTCATGAAAACTGATGTAGTCTACACAAGAAAGTGCTTGGTTCCAGGTAGCAGAAGCCTATCCCCAAATTATCTGTAAAGGGATCATTTCCAAATCTTGAATGATTTTTTTACTTTACAAAGTTTCAAGCAAGCACCCACTTAAAAATGTTTTTCATGTATCCCCCTTGCTTTTAAGAACTGAGACTACCATGTTGTTTTATGATGTTCTACCACAAGCCCTTTGAGTCTTTTCCTCTAGAACTCACATTTTAGCAGAAGGCAGAAACAAGATTTCTTCTCAGCATTGGCTGAAGCGACTGTGAGTTGGGCAGTTTCAGCATCTGCTACAAGTACCTGCCTTGCAGTCTGAATCATTGCAGACTTGTATGGCCTCAAGGCCACTTGACCTACATTGAAGATCTTCCAGAGTAGGGGATTTCAGCACCCTGCAGGCAAAGCCACAATCCACACATTCAACCAAAGCCATTCAATCGAGAATGAGCACATCAATGGTCTCCTTAGCTGGCTATTTTTGATGACTATTTCAAGTAATTCCACAGAGCTGGCCTGAAAAAGTTCAATTGTTTTATCAAGGTGTACAGTGTTAACTTCATAGACAAAGAGAATCGTTCATTTCACCATATGAATCATGTTCCCCAGTATGAATTCACTCACCTGATTGAATTTGCATCTTCAGAGACCTACTGTAATTTGCAAAGCTATTCAGATCTGAATGACTGGCATCAATAGAGCAGTGTTTCTCAGGCTTGATGATTTTAGGATTCTGGGAGTTGAAATCCACCCATCCTAAAGTTGACAAATACCACACTAGAGGATTGTCCTCAGTGTTCAAGGTTGGCAACGTACCATTCTTTAATATCAATATAGGTTGATTTTGTTTTTCGTGCGTAGCCTATGATGTCACAAAGTGCCATTATAAGCTCCCTTTGTAAGGAGCAGATTGAATCCCTGAATATTGTGTTGCATTATTTATGAACATTGATCACTGCATTAATACATGAGAATAAAACAAGATTAAAACCTTAAGATGAGTATGTTCTGAAATATGAGAGATGAATATTTAAAGAAATGACAACAATCCACAAAGAAAACTAAATAAAGTAAACAGCTGTCAGCAACGGGCAGCTTCTTTCTTCTTAAAATTAATTTAGCAAAAATATAAAACTCAGTTTCACACTTTGCTTGCTAGAATTTCATTACTAAATGCATTGAGTTCATCTGAAAAAAAAATGAAAGCACATAATTGACATGAAGATGTCTTGCTCACACATGTTGTGGCAAGCTTTACATAACTTTATTGCAGTAATTATGGTATGCTGCTGATCAAGAATAATTATCATTGTCATGGCAACCTCTTATGGAAGAAATTATTGGAGACAGAGATAAGAAGAAAACTATATTTTCTTGGATAATATTTCACAGTGTGTATTTTTTGTTTGGAAATCCACCAAATGCTTTGGTTTATGTTCTGATAAAATAATGCATTGAATATTTTATTATAATTCATCTGAAATGAACAATACTGAAATACCTAAATTCTTTAGAATCAGAAACTGAGTTAAGCATCAATTATTCAGAATTAGGGATTCCATTCAACTACCTGTTTGTGAGGTCTCACAAACAATTGCAATTTCTGGGCAGACTTCAGAAAAAAGTTAAGCTCGTTTAACCTCTATTGAAATAAGCGTGCATTAAGCACTTAATTTTGTATTAGATTTCAGTGGAACTCAGTTCATTTTATTAAATCTTCTAATATACGGGCAGTCCTCGATTTACAACAGTTTGTTTACTGACCGTTCAAAGTTATAGCAGCACTGAAAAATGTGATTTATGACCATTTTTCACACTTACAAACATTATAGCATCCTCCTGGCTATGTGATCAAAATTCAGATGTTTGGCAATTGATTTGTAATTACAACAGGTGCAGTGTACTGGGATCACGTGACCACCTTTTGTAACCTTCTGACAAGCAAAGTCAATAGAGAAGCAGATTCACTTAACAACTGTGTTACTAATTTAACAACTGCAGTGATTCATTTAACAACTGCTGCAGAAAGGTCATAAAATGGGGCAAAACTCACTTAGCAAATGTCTCACTTGTCCCAATGATGTGTTGTTGTTTTTTCAAGAAGCAACTGGACTTTCTTGTTTTTCTTTGAAGACATTTTGCTTCTCATTCAAGGAGCTTCTTCAGCTCTGACTGACTCCTTGAAATATAAATCCTTCCATTCCCCACCATCCAGTCAAAGTTGAAGAAGCTTCTTAAATGAGAAGCAAAATGTCTTCAAAGAAAAGCAAGAAAGTCCAGTTGCCTCTTGAAAAAAAGCACCTTTGGGACAACCATGACCTGGATGGTTGAGAATCTCCATAGATAAATGTCCCACTTAGTAACAGAAATTTTGGGCTCAATTGTGGTTGTAACTCAAGTATTACCTGTATTACAAATAGTTTTATAAAGTTGGGAGAGGTTTTTTTTTAATTCTAAATGAGTTTTAAGGAGGTTGACATATTCCTCCTTGGCAACTCATATACTAAAACTGGAACGACAGAGAGATCCTCATCTGCCCAAATGTATTCAGCCATCCGGTTGTTGTGGATATAAGTATTTTAGGAAAGTAGCTTTTTCACCACTATCATTCATTAAAATTATTTGTCCAACCATGGCAACTTTGCAACTTGTGGACTTCAACTCCCAGAGGTCCCCAGCCAGCATGGACAAGTCCACAAGCTGTAAAGTTGCCAAGGTTGAACATCCCTGACTTGGAATGTTGTGCTGACAGAATAATAAACAGCAATGCGGATTACTTCCTATTGACAGGTAGCTCTAATCTAAGGAGTTGGAACTAAGGAGTAGAACTGCTTTAAGACCCACCAAATGAAACCAAGCTCAACTAGAACTATTTCATCTTGATAAAAATGATTTGCTAAATTAGCTTTGCTTCTTGAAGAGCAAATAGTTTCGCTTAAAATTAGGGTCAGTAACTGCCCCTTCAGTCTGACAGGAAAAATAAGATCTTCAACAGATATTAAAGAGACTGTTTGCTTCTCATTCCTCATGTCATCCACAATCTCCCCTGGCTGCAAAAAGAACAAAGACAGAAGACATGTCCAACATCTTATAGCAAGCTTAATCAAATATATGTTTCACTGGCATAATTGATATTCTCTACATTCTTTAATGAACAGATGTTACAATTGCTACATATAAATCGTGAGTTGAATCATAAATTTTCAGATGGTGGACTATAAGTCTTATAATTTCAAACATTGACTATGCTGGAATCCAACACTATTTTTACAGCCATTATTTTCTCTTTTCTCTTCTAGTGGATAATGAAAATTGTTGAAAACACCTGTAGAACACTAGAAAATTCACAGATGCCTTTAGTAAAGGGGAGAAAAACCAAACATATTTCATACTTCATTCACACTGAAAAAAATAATTTTGAACATTGGGTTGGGATTGGGTTCAGCATGAATGTCAGTACATGACCATCCTGTTCCTTTGGAAACATTAAAAGAAAATACAATTGAGTATCTTGCCCTGCTCCCATGTCTTCTCATTACTTTATCTATATATAGAAGCTGATGCGGTCATTAGTATTATTTGTAAATCATATTTCACACGCTGCCAAAGGCAAGTACATATAAAATGTTTCAAAGTGCCATGCTCAAGGCTAAATGACAGCTTGAATCATAACATTGCAAATTATCAGTTGTGTGTTCTGCTCCGCTTGTCGGCAAAGAATATAATTAAAACATTAGTGCCGAGTTAATTAAAACATTTGCCAAACGTTTGAAGTTGTTACATCATTTGGGTGTAATTTTTTTTTCACTTTGTCATTTTTAAAAAAAAATTCTATTACGAGTAAATAGCCTCAAAAGCTGGAAGCGACTTAAGCTTTCTGGATTTGGGAAAGGGCCTGAAAACAGTTGTGATAAGGTATATGCTTTGTTTGGTTTATTGGTTTATGAAATAAGAGTGAGTCAAAGAGAACAAAACCAAAGACAGTGGCTTCTGTCAATAAGGATAAGATTGGGTAGAAGGCTTAGAGATTTAATCTCTATTTCGCTATTTGGGGGCAAATTCCAAGTTAAACCTACTGTACTTTTAGTTGGTTATGATAATTAATTCTATTGAAATCAGTTTGACTATCGTCTCAATATTTTAATAGATAGAAAGAAAGAACATTTGTCTAGAACTGAGAGATACACTAGGGCAGGAGTGTCAAACTCGCATCGTCACGGCAGCATCACATGACGTATTGTGACTTTTTTCCCTTTTGCTAAACCAGGTGTGGGCATGATGCATCCAGCCTGTCGACTACCAGTTTGACAGCCCAGCACTAGGAGGATAGCAAATGTAGACCAGATTTTACATCTCCTGAAAATAGATATGTTAAAGGAGGTCAAAGTGACTGTCAGTTTCCCCTTTCATTAGCCCATCAGTTTGAATTTATCTGTTTGAAAACAACACATCATTTAGATTGAACTACAGGTCTCACCTTAATTTTTTTCTGTCATTAATTCTACTAACAATTAATAGCAAAGAAATACAGATAATAAGTCTATACATAATCACCCAGAATTACTGATTGCTTAACAAGAAATTTAGTTTGAAGGAGCATATATTTCAGCTTTAAACAATTGTAACAATCTGCATGGAACAGATTAAACAAAAAATAACATTTTTCTTTTTATACCCAGGGGACTTGGTTGTGTTGATAAATCAATGAAATTAACTGGTCGTTATCCAGACTAGGTAACATCATCGGTGCATCATTAAGCTATCCATGATTTTAATGGAGTTGTTCTAAGCATCAATAAGTCTGGATCCAAGTGTGATGGTATGTGGGAATGACCTTGGAAGACAGGAGGAAGACTGTTGCCTAGACTGCATGTTTTTGTCCAGTCTCCCAAGGTCATTCCCACGTACCATCACACTAGGTCACTGTCCATTTAGCATGCACACATCCAACAATTATGGAGATGTAACCCAAATAAACTGAACACATAATAGTTGAAACAATGAGCAACATGGAACTCTGAATAATTTTCGTAGGGAAAGGTTTATACAGCCCTGCTCTATTTTCATAAGAGAAAATGATAAAAAATGTGGCAACTTAGGCAGAAAAACATTCCTAAAATTTCAGAGGAAAGATACGGAAGACTGTCAGGATGAGGTCTCATGATAATCAAAGAAGATGGAAGATGGAAGCCTTGGGCGACCAGAAGACCCTACGACAGGGGTGTCAAACTCACGTCATCACAGCGGCGTCACATGATGTATCAGGACTTTTTCCCCCTTCACTAAACCAGGCATGGGTTTGGCCAGCATGTGACACATCCAGCCCGCAGGCTGGTAGTTTGACAGCCCTTACGCCTTACGGTGACTGAATATAGATACCTGTTTATTACCTGTTTATCTGGGTGGTTGCTTGCTTCTCTTAATAATCAGCTTCCTCCTAGTACAACCTTCTGGCAGTTTTTAATCAAGAAAAGACAAGGTCCTGCATTCAAGAATGTTAAGAAATATAGAGGGAAAAAACAAGAAGCATGACAGATATTTATACAATGATAGATAAATTTGCAGAGAGATAATATATTTAGATGTCTGCTCCAATTAGAAAGTGAGATATGACAAGCAATAGATCAACAGTCATAAAGGAAAACACCAGGTGCAGATAAAATACTCATTAAACTATTAACAATTGCTGAAAAGGAGGAAGTTCAAGTGCTAACAGCTCTGTGTTAACATCTATGGAACAAGGCTGCATGGGCTCATGTTTGAAAAGTCTGTATAATTGCACTGAAGAAAACATGCACGCTATCAAACCATATCTCATGATTTTTGCCAACAAGTATAAAGCTGTATGTAAAAAGATAAATTTAAATTAAAAAAAATAAAAATAAACATGTTTTAGAATGATAAAGTGTCATGGGAACAGATAACTGAAATAAGATAGATATACTTTTTCAACGAGCTTCTAGCTCTTAGCAAGGAATATATGGCAACTTTTTTTCTTGTTATTTATGGGTTGTTATGTTTAGTTATAATGGATTTTGGGAAGTATTTTTATTTGTTACATTTTATCAGTAGTTTTACTATACATCAATTACCCCAAAGGCAGTATAGAAATAATGCAAATAGATAAACAAACAAATAGGAGAGCAAGAGATTATAAAAAGCAAATTTATCTTTGTTTTTTTGATCACATAGATCAGGCAAAAATAGGGAATATATTATAGCCAATTGTTCTGCCAAAAGTCCTGTTTTTACTTCTTAGAAACTTTTACAAGGAACAAGAAGTACTGTAGGATTTAAATTTGGGAAAACAGAGTCACTCAGAAAAGACAAAGACTGAGATAAGAATGTATATTATTGCTGTAATGATTGGACTTACAGACCAAATGGAAGAATGATAGGACTGGAAGAGATAACAGAAATAAATTATATTCAAAACACTAATAATTTGGTATATGTAGACAAAAAGAAATAAGGAAAAATTAGAAGATATCAAGACGAAAGTAAAAATGAAAAATGAGAAAAGGTTATATTTAAAAGACAAAGATAATGTCAGCCCTTGTGCTTAATTAATTTACAATTGAAAATGGAAAGGGGTTTTTTTTCAAGCTTCAAATAAAGCTAGATGGTGTGTTTGAGAATAAATTAATCATGAGGATGAAGGCAGGGGAAAACCTAGACAGGTAAGAATTATTTCTAGGACAATAAAGATTATAATAGTTAAAACAGTGGGTCTTCCTAATAGTAATGGATGGCTCTGAAAGCTGGACATTGAGAAAGAGCAAGAGAAAGAAGAATTATGGATCTGGAGACAATTACTGTGTACCATGGGCTGCAAGAAGAATCAATCAATCAAGCTGGGACCTAACTACAAGGTGACTGATCCCTTGAGGCTATGATCAGCAAGCAGATGCTCATGGAAATAGAAATAAAGTCCTATGAAAACACTGAAGGCATTGAGTATATTTAGCCTTGAGAAAAAATGACTGAGCGTAAGAGTGCATTCTTAAACAATTTGAGGAGATGTCGCACAAAAGAATGCCACAGCCTTTTCGTTATCATCCCAAAATGCAGGAAATAGGTAAATGAACTCAAGTTACAGGAAGACAGATGCCAGTGGAATGTTAGAAATGTGTTCTAGCAGCATGAAGAGTTTACACTGAACCCAATTGCTTCTTCACTTGATGGGTTCAAATGGATACCACACAGCCATTGAACAGATCAGATGGAGTCCACCACTCAGGACTGGGTTGTACTGAATGGTCTAAATTTCTCCTTCCAACTCAATGGTTCTCGGATTCTATAATCTATACTGTATTCGCAACTAAATGGGAGCAGTGATATTTTTTCAACTTTGCATGTTATTTTTAGCACATAACATACTACCGTAATATATTATCATATCCATACAAAGTTTGTATACTTATTGTTATTATTTCCCAACAGTAAATTGAGAAGGGTTAGTAAGCAGAGACAGGTTGTAATGTTGATTATTCACTTCCGATAGTAGACTTTTAGCTTTACTATATTATAGCATCTCCTTCCAAATAGTCCAAAAATGGAAAGGTGAAAGAATTGATTTTCAAGAGTTTAGTAGAACACTCCCATAAATTGTAATAATGTGAAGTTAGGTTTGTTTGCCATGACTCTGAAGGCAATTTCCATTCTGTGATTCTATGCAATAAGATGACCATTAAAACAAAATAAAAGCAACAAAACATTCAGTCTGCAATTTAGGATTCCATCAACTAACCCTCTATCATGTCTCCCCTGGTCCTTCTCTTCACTAGACTAGCCAAGCCCAGTTTCTGTAACCGTTCTTCATATGTTTTAGTCTCCAGTCCCCTAATCATCCTGGTTGCTCTTCTCCTCACTTTTTCTAGTTAAATTAAAGGTTTACATAAATTCAATTCATAAAGGTGACAGAGATAAATGAAATACTACATTTCCTTCCCTCCCACAACTTTCATCAGTAAGTTGATATATCACAAGAAAGCCTAACAGCCTTTCATGGCTAACCAGCCTAGAAAATGAAAATTATGTAGGCCATTACTACTTAAAATTGTAGTAACAGTATCTTACAAATCTGAATGTTCCTCTTTCCTCTCTCCTTCCTTTCTATCCACAAATATTGTCATACCAAGACACTTGGTTACTTATATTCATTGTTTAATATTGTAGCAGAAAAGTTAAATTTTGTCCTAAATCTAGTGAAGATCACTCTTGTTTAGGACAAACCCTAAAAAACCTTACATCACTCCTAGTAGGTAACTGTTTTCTAGATATAATCTCAGCCTAAGTGGAATGCCTTGGATCCTTCATTAGACATCATCATCAGATGAGCCATGGTGGCACAGTGGTTAGAATGCAGTACTGCAGGCTACTTCTGCTGACTACCAGCTGCTTGCAATTTGGCAGTTCGAATATCACCAGACTGAAGGTTGACTCAGCCTTCCATCTTTCTGAGGTCGGTAAAATGAGGAAGCAGTTATGCTGACTCTGTAAACTGCTTAGAGAGGGTTGTAAAGCACTGTGAAGCGTTATTTAAGTCTAAGTGCTATTGATAACAGCAGCAAAACCCTTAAGAGAAAGACTTGTTGCACTGTGTAGATTCCTTTCAGATCTTTATTTTGGATCTGATGAAAGATGGATGTTTTTGCAAATTAGTATAATTTGCAATGAGACTAATTGGAGGATGGAAGATGAAAACTATACATGCACACAGATTCTGACATTATTATTGGTTTTGTCAATGAAATAACCTTTCTGGATAAGCTTATTTGTTCGTGTAATACAGTTTTAGATATAAGCTCCTTTTATAGTCTTAAGTCTTCTAAAATCTTTGTACAACAATTATGTCTTTTCTTTTTGCGTTGGGCATTGTTTCTCAAATGTAAGATGTAATTTCTTTCATCACTCTTTAATGTAATAGTCATAGTATAAGAAGGGCAAAAGACATTTGCAGCAAAACCTACACACTTGCCTTAAACAGCAGATTGCATGTATGTAATGATGTCATTGGCATGATGATGTCACTGCTTGAATGTCATCAAGTTGTCATCATCATTATGTAGTTTTATATTTTTAAAATTATATATGTGTTATTCAGTGGTAAAATCTAATTTTTTTCATCACCGGTTCTATGGGCGTGGCTTGGTGGGGGTCATGTGACAGAGTGGGCATGGCCAACTCAATGTCACTCATGGCAAGTTGGGGCGGTGGCACCTTGCTGTGAGTGTCATCAAGTTGGCCATGCCCACCCAGTCACATAACCGAAGCTGTAGAGACGGCGATGCTGACTGCCTGCCGAATGCAGGCAAAAGGTTAGTTGGAAAAAAAGAAGGCAAAGAGGTGGCAGATGGAGGCTTCTGGCACCGCTTTTTGCCAGCACGAAGGGCCTGCAGCTGCCGTCTCTTTGCCAGCCGGAACGGAGCCGGGAGTGACAGCTGGAGGCTTCTCATGCTGACAAAGAGGTGGCGGCTGCAGGATTCTCACACTGCTTTTTGCCTGCGTGAAAGGCCTGCAGCCACCACCTCTTTGCTGGCCAGAACTGAGCTGGGAGCCACCACAGTCTGTCCCTTTATGATTCTCTCCCCATGGCGGCAGCGGTGGCAGCTAGCTAGGCCACACGGGGATACACCGCCGGTGGGAAGCGAAGCAAGCGGCGGCAGTGGCAGGCAAGTTCTGGGGACCGTGTGGGGGGCGCAGCTAGCTAGGATATGTGGGGACACAGTGCCAGGTGGGAAGCGAAGCAAACGGTGGTAGCGACAGGCAAGCTCCGGGGACTGTCGGGGGGGCACAGCTAGCTAGGCCGTATGGGGACACAGCGCTGGTGGGAAGTGAAGCAAGTGGTGGTAGCAGCAGGCACGCTCTGGGGACCGTGGGGGGCGTAGCTGGTTAGGCCACATGGGGATGCAGCTCCAGTGGGAAGTGAAGCAAGTGGTGGCAGCAGCTTACTTACCCAGGCAGGCAGACAGGCAGGCAGATCAGGAGCAGTTGGGGCACAGGCACGTCCTTGTGGGAAGGCAGGCAGAGACAGTGTGATGACTAATTGCTTGGTAAATTTATATAGGCTGCTAAGCCTATGCTGGAGTGGGGAGGCGAGATGAAGAGTGATTGGGTGGGCGGGGATGAG
>JANHFL010001295.1:325217-344973 GCA_032468155.1 Oxyrhabdium leporinum
TACCCTCCCAAGCCTCCACACAGGCCCTGAACTTACCTGTGATCCAAATGGGTCGCGCAGGGGCTCCTGGGAGGGGCAGGGTGGGCAGGGCCAGCCAAGGGTAGGAACTACCAGTTTGCCGAACTGGCTATAAAATTAACAAAGGGTTCACCCAAACCGGTGCAAACTGGTAGCAGTCCACCCCTGTGTTTAAGAATTCAAACCCATTAAACCCTTTTCTCATTGACTTCTCCAGTCATTGAACCTTATCTTTAATAAATCTAGCTTTCTTAAGACCTACTTTGTTGAAATTCACAAAAGCAAATGTCAAAACTTTCATTTATTTTCACTTGCAATCATCTCCAGTATGGTATAATTTCTTCCTATGTTCCAACTGTTTTCTCTATCTATTAAATCTTCTTTATTGTTTAGGATCAGTTTGTTATGAGAATATAGGCATTAAAAATAAACATAAAATAGAAACAACATACGTGTTCATGCTTCTTCAGCTTTATATAAATTATGAGAGGACATTGTAGATAAACTGGAGCCTCACAGTGCTAATTTATGCAGATCTGATATAACTTCTTAAAGGAAACTACCTGACACATTTGCATCCTCCTTGAATTATTTCCCTTTTAGGCACTCATTTCTATGCACGCTTTGGCTCATAACATTTACTCCCTGCAGCTGAATCCTTGTATGCATGTGTCTGAGTCTCTCTCAACTCAGTGGGGTTTAGTTATGAATAGACATGTATAAGATTGAATAATAACTTACTTTCTTCAGATACATTTCAAGTATTTAGACTTGATTGTACTGAAATAGCACCATTCTTTAGTGATGAAACAGGTATTTTGCCTTGGGGTTGGAAAACTAGAAATTGAGTCATTTCAACATGATTAGAGCTCATATATATTACTGACCTACGGGCATGCATTAACAGGCAAGAGTCAGCAATGATTATAATTATTCTTTTCTTAATCATATTTCATTGCATTAAAAACAGTCCCCAATGTAGAGATGTGTAAGAAAGCAGAATTAAAAGAATTCAGCATATTTTAAATATCAATGAACACATCAGATCTCCTTTAGGTTGATAGAGAAACATCTGACTTCTCCTTTTGTCTGCTGGGTGACCAGGTCAATGTATAATAAAAATGCAATAAAAATTAGTCTTAAACCAAGAAGGCCAAATTTGAGCAGGCCTTCAGAATACATTCTATAAGTGTATCTCTGGCAAATGTCAAGACATCACTAGGATAGGAAGAAGCAGCCATATTTGCAACTAACAATGACAGTGTATAAGTATAAGAGAATATAGACCAGGGTTGAACTGTGGCGTCCTAAGTGCTCTCAGAGCTCCAAGGCTGCTGAGAGAGAGCTTGGTGCTCTCAAGCTCAGAATCACCAAAGCCTCCATAATGATGGTGTGTGTTTGATGACATCATCATTCAAGCATTATACACTTCGATCCTGATACCTGGTGCCAGTATATAAGTTGCAGCATTGATTCAATGATGTCATCATATCTGCTTCATCATTTCCCACACTTTTATCACCAGATGTCCAATGGAGGAGAGAATATGTTTATACTCATCTCTTCCTTGGTTCTTCCCTTAAATGGCTCCTGTAGAAAAAGAATGCTGTTGACCCAATAAAATTCTGCTTTTTCTGCACAGTTTTTCCAAACATGCTTAAATACAAAGTGCATATCAGAAGAGCCGTGGTTAGAATGCATTAGAATGCAGTAGCAGTAACTCACTGCTTACTCCAGGAGTTTGATTCTCACCAGCTCAAGGTTGACTCAGCCTTCCATCCTTCTGAGGTCAGTATAATGAGGACCCAGATTGTTAGGTGCAATATGCTGACTCTGTAAACTCCTTAGAGAGGGCTGTAAAGCACTATGAAGCAGTATATAAGTGCTATTGCTGTTGCTATTATAGAAATCTAAATTCAAGGTGGCATCAATCAATGTGAGTCTTTGCACAGATTTTTGTTGTTTGAAATAATTTATTTTCTCTAAAGTTTATCTCCAAATAAGTATTTATTTATTAATAAGTAGACAGAGGCCTTAATGTTGAATTAATTCAGGAGGCAGTGATGACTTTACTAGGATGAGTGATACAATCTCACATTCACAGATTTAAGTGTCTTTCGTGTCTTTTTTTATTTCTCTTCGTTCATTTTATAAACTGCTCTGCACTGTTAGTTATTTTAAGTGCATTCTACAGTAATTTAAGGTCCACAAGCAAACTATTAATGCTGTAAAAGACAGGGAAAGAAGTATTATTTGCTCTGCACACTTTCTTTAAATTTAGATAGGGTTTTTTAAGCTGCAAGCCAGTTCCTCTTTGAGAATTAAAAGATACCATGTTAGGTTTTTTTCAGGAGTAAGTTTCCCAGGCTTTTCCTTCCTGTTATATCTCAAATAGTAGGATACTTAAAAATCACAAGTTCACAGAACTGGAAGGTATATTGAAAATAATTCAATCTGCTCCTGACAGTTAGAATATTACGGTACATCATTTCAGAGAGGTGAACAGCCAATCTCTATTTAACAATCTCTAAAGAAAGAAAGATTCTAAGGAAAGAGACTTCAATACCTGCCAACATTTGTCCAACTGCCCAACTGTTTGGGACATTCATCCTCACATTTAATCTAAATTGTTTTTCTTGTCATTTGGATCAATTTGCTCAATTCATGTGACTTTCCCAGAAGTGTGGTGAGCTAACTGCTATATCTTTAATATTTGGATAAACTTAATCCAGACCACCTGGAGCAGACCTGGGCATTTATCTACCCATGAGCCATATCTGACCCTTTGATTGCCCCTGTCTGGCCTGCAAGGGGGGTGGGGGTGATAATAGCAGCCCTCCATTACAGTCCCAGTTTCTCATGTGGCCCTTTGGGAAAGTTAATTGCCCACCTCTGATCTGGAGATTAAGGCAGTGCATAAAATACTCCCTCCAAATTTTCCTCATAGTAACTAAAAGACGAAATAAGCAGAACTGACAGAGTATTAATGGCCTGAATCACCTAGTGATTGGTCTGAGTCATCCAGTTACCTTCCATGGCTGAGGATTTAGGCATAAACTTAGGTGTCCTTGCTCCTTGTCCAACATCTTAGCTATATTACACAATAGCAGTTCTCTAATCAGGGTAAACCTATGTCCTGAAGCAACTGTATCTAGCTACTTCACATAAATTTTAAGCACTGTGAGAGAAAAACTGGAATCTTAATACTTCATATTTGTAGTTACAGAGCAAAGAAGCAAATTTCCAGCAGTAATTTCCAAGAACTACCTTCTAGAGAAAAATGATTAGGTTATAGCAAAAAAAGATACCATGCATTCCCTCTCTACTTATCAACTAGATTATTTACTAATACAAGCAACACAACTCACTCCCTAAATTTATAATAATTTGGAAATTGGTTTCACCTAGAGTTGATGTAACTGTGCTACTGCTCTATGCCAGAAAAGCTTTCCCAAAGAAGGCACATAGGATAGATGTAAAGCAATGGCTATTCAAATTCCCATGTATAAGTGGTCTCTTAAACATTAGTGCATTCAGTGCATTTTGGAATCTTACAGCGAGGAATGATGGGGAATGGTTTTCAATCAGATCTTAAGGATCCTAGCAAATTTGGATGCATTTAAATAGCTCCTATTTCAGACGTAATAGAAAACTATGATTCGATGCTTCATCTTGGCTTGTTTGCTGCTTGCCCAGAGGAGGAATGACACAGCAAAAAGAGGCTGTATGCAGACCCCTTTTGCGTGTCCTCATGTATTCTGCCAAGACAGCAAACTCAGCCAAAGCAGGAAATCCAATCACCGTATGTTGACAGCATTGTTGGTGGAGTTTCACTTTGCTTGGCAGCTGCATCATACTGGCTCCACTTTTCCTCCAATAAAATTTAGCTTCCCCAAAGGGAGGGGGAGAAAAAGTGAAATAATTGCACTCTGCCCGCTTTGTAGTGCCAGCAGGTGGCATACAGAAGATGCTATTTCCTTTGAGGGGATTTTTCTGCCTTTCTGTGGAGATCACAGAACTTGGAGATCAAAAGATTCTGAGGTGAAAACACCATCTTGCTGAAAGGTTAACGATCAATAATTCATCATGAGTAAGTAAAATGCTGTTTGCTTACTTCTCTGTCCAGAGAAGTTTTAAATAACATTCTGCTGTGGCAAAAAATCCTGGAAACAATCCGAAGTTACTATCTTTGAATGGCTTTTTAAAAGATGCTTGCTGTCCAAATGCCTGGTCCTTGGCCTTTGAGATGCTTACTAAGAGTGGTGCTTCAAAAGGAGGGGGTGAGGATGGGGGAGGGAAAAACCCTTGAGGCACTTTTTTTTTTAAATTTCTCTGCCATTCCAAATTTTTGTGTGACAACAGGTCAACAAGCCCAGTGCCAGTGGTAACTACGCTTGGATGGAAGAAGAAAAAAATGAGCTTGGTTTTTGTTTGTAGTCTTATTCCAAATGTCTGGGTTTAAGGAACCTCTGCTTCTCCCACATTAGCTCTCTAGACAAATCTTGAACCACCTTTGTAGCAAGCCCCTAACAAACTCTGCCACTTTGACCTAATCCGGTTTTCTGCACAGCTGTGCTAAAGTCACCTTTAGTTTTATCACATTTTAATGCAAACAAGGCCGGAAGGGTACTTGTTTGGACTGAAGAAGCTGTGACAATTCATATGAATAGGAACTTCAGTAACTGGGAAGAAAAATGTGACAGGCAGCTTTATCACTGCATTGTACACAACAATCTGAAAATTATTGCTTCTTTAGGGGGCTATTCTTGCATTGAGGCCTAGCACAGTCTATGCTAAGCAGCTAGACAGAACTCTGAATGGTTTGCCAGTCCTAAAGACGGATTTTCATTCTATTGTGTGGGGGTATTCCCGACTTTCCTAAGAGGATTTCAAAAGCAGGACAAGGCAGCTCGATCCGACTTTTTGAAGGTTCAAGGCATGCCCTTTAAAATTCAAAAGACTTTTTTTTAACCCTCTTGCTTTGGAAAAGAAGGATGTCAAATGAGTATGTGCTCAAAAAGAAAGCAGCAAACTTTATACAGGAGAAAAAGAGTATTTGATAAATAGAAGACCGCAAATGATACACAGTTTTTACCAGTATGGGCAAGCACAAGTAATATCATGGTTGAAATCAGGAGCAGAATAATTAGGAGTTCTATGTGTAAATAGTGAAGTTGTAATTCTGTAGGAGCTATCCCTGTAAGCGATGAATGTGTGCAAAGAGAGTTTCTGCAAATCTTGATATGCGTTTAAGCTTAAGACAATTGCATGGTAGTTGTTTTTATATTAAAGGATAGTTATTAGTACATAGTCAAGATGGCTCACACCTTCGTTATATTTTTATTAATTTGGCAAGTTTATTCAATCCCCTTTTTTGCAAGCCTAAAACAAAAAGTAGGTTTAGGGAGAAGGAATAAGGAAGTGAATGTACTTTAGAACCAAAATATTGTATAGATAATCTCTGATCAATTTGAATTGAATTACCTATTTTCAGCACTAAGTTTACAGCACTAAACTGAATTATCCAGGTGTTACTAATGATAACAATTTACCTAAACTGTGTTACTACCAACTGTTCTTTAAGAAAATTCTTCTTAAAAGACTTGAAAAAATTAAGGCTGTTGCTGCCACTTTCTGTAATCAGACACATTGCTTTGTGGCAGAAATTGGACAATGGATGGTTGTTGTTTTTTTAACTGGAAGCCAGTAGTCAGGCTTTTGAGACCAGTTATCATCTTCAGGCAGAATCCAAGCCTAAACTGGTGGACTTCAGCAAGTGTCTGAAAGAGGACTTTTTCCATTTCATCAGCCAATGACAGGAATCTCCCACTGGATTTTCACTCATGGACAAATCAAACTTATTCCCTATATAATGGTCATATAATGCACAATACTACAAACAGGTATATCAACCAGCCTTAGAACTGACAAGATATTAAAGTGGTGAAAAGTTTCTGCCTCTTAGGATCACCTATTTACAGTAAAGGAATCAGTAGTTTAAAAAATATGCTACAGACCAACTCTTGATAGGATAGCAATAAAGGCTTTGGAAAAGATATTTAGATACCAGCATCAGTACTTCCAAAGATCAAAATAGTGCAGGAAATTGTTTCCCCTGTGACATTCTCTAGTAGTGAAAGTTGGATTTAGAAAGAGTATTGGCACTTTTGAATTTTGGTGTTGGAAAATACTCCTAAGGTCCATGTACTGTAAATGTTAAATATCATGGGAGTACTCCACAATGCAGAAAGCTCTCAAAGGTCCAAGGTTTGCCAAAAGCACTATCACAACCACGCTTCTTTCTGGCAGATAGACTGAAACCCTCTACTCAGGAAGTAAGGAACTCATTTCCCAATGTCCAACTCTTATGGGCACTCCAGAAATATACCACAATAAATGGTACCAAACTTAATTAAGAGATCACTTACTTTGGAAAACATGCACTTTGAATGTTAAGTTTGATTTTACATTTTTCATTAGCTGGGAAACTTTAAAAATGTACATTTTTGTTTAGTTTTCTTTATAGAGATATTTAACAATAATTTTCCAGTAAAAGTCCCACTGATTATAACTAGCCATATGCAACAGAAACATTGCATCTGCACCAATTTTGCTTGAACTCTCTCTGTGTAGAAAAGGTAAGTCAATGAAATTGGTACAAATATTTGTAGAGGTTTTGCTGCTCAGTAATGTTTCTGGCGTTGGCAGATATATATGAGATCTTATAAGTCTATCCATAGGACTAGCATAGGAAAGTTTTTTTTTAATATTCAAAATAAACGATAACTCTCACATTTTCTATCATAATTAGTATGAATGAGATCAAAATAATCATCTGATGTTGAAGGAAGACTTGTAGTGAGCAATTCACACATGTGAATTGTCTCATACAAAAGATGCTGTTTGGCTGAGAAACTTAAGTTTGTGTAACATTTTTTTAGGCTATATTTCCATGGTTATTTTAGCAGGAATCATTCCTAAATAAGGAAATTCCTCTGCTGAAAATAAAATCTGGCAAATTAGCAAGCAGAAGAAGAGCACAATGAAAGGGCACAGGCACCCTGGGAAGAAAGTCAAGCATTGCCTAGACGGCAAAATATTTATTTTTATTCATTCATTCATTCATTCATTCATTCATTCATTCATTCATTCAGTTTCTATAGTTACATCTCAATCAGTGAATGGCTTACAATTCCAAAAATATAAAAACAATTTTAAAAAATTAAAAACGAAAAACAGACGAACAGACTAGCAGAGTTAGAAGGGACCTTGGAGATCTTCTAGTCCAACTCCCTACTCAGGCAGTAAACCCTGTACCATTTCAGACAAATGGTTGTCCAATGTCTTCTTAAAAACCTGTTGGAGCAATATTGAAACAATACAAAAAACAATTAAAATAAATATATACAGCAGCCAAGGTACTTGATTAACCCTTATGCTTCACACATTCAGCCCCCTAGACTTGGGAACATAGCCCGGTTTTTAAAACCTTATGAAAGGCCAACAAGGCTGGGACCTTTCTAATCTCCAAGGGGATAATATTCCACAGAGCAGGGGCTACTGCAGAAAAGGTGTCTCTTGTAGTCTCTACCATCAACACTCGTTGGCTGACGGGATCTGCAGCTTTCCCAATCTGCTAGATGAAATTGGACGGGTAGAGTCTCTTGGAAAAAGATAGTCCATCAGGTAATATTTTAGTCATGTAAGCAACTTTAAAGCTGTTCTAATCTTAGAAGCAGCCACTGAGTCAATTCCAGCAAAAACAGAGGTTTTCACCCTACTTAGTTTCCCCTAATTACCTTAGGTCCACCATTACCTGCCAGAATGCAGATTCGTAAGCCTCAGATTCAATTCCATGTAACTTTAATAATGTTATGTAAAGTTTCTCTATGTAAACCACTGCTACACCAGAGAGAGATAATGGACACGAGTTATATGTTTCATAATGAAAGTACTTGTTATTTAGCAGAAGACAAGCAGTCTCTTGCTAAAGTCTGTATTTTAACAGTAATCTTCTTTAAAACTTGCTGTTTCTTATCATTTAAAAAGAAGAAATGTTTTATTAACAGCAAGCTTAACCTAGTCTTTATTTTTGAAAAAAAAGAAAAGAAAAGAAAGACAAAACCCTCACTGAATGATCTGAATATTCTATGAGGCTCAAAAAAAGTTCATTGTAAATGAAATTCCATCACTCTGCAAACAGGCAGATCCGCTGCTGCATTGCCAAGCAACACTGTGCTGAGGATTACTGCTGAGCTACTTCCGTTTCATAGGAATATGCAGAAGAGCTCCTAGCAAAACAACTGGGAAAAGGAAAAAAATCCATGGAGCTGCAAAGCCAAAGAAAATTAGATGTGCTGAAATTTCAGTGATTTGAATTCAGAGCTGCAATTGCAATCCTTTATTTCCATTTACCCAGAAATAATAAACTTTTTTTGGATTCCATCACAACAGAAAAATATGTGTATGTTGCTAAGTCTCAACGGAGAAAGCCAATTGTACAATTTATTGTACTGGTAAAGCATCGGACTAGAACCTGGGAGACTATGAGTTCAAATCCCATCTTAGACCAAACCTGGCTAGAGTGAACTTGAGCCAGTTACCTTCCCTTAACCCTAGGCAAGAGGCAATGGCAAACTACTTCTGAAAAGCTTTGCTAAGAAAACTGCAGGGACTTGTCCAGGCAATCTCCAAGAATTGGATTTGATTGAGCAGAATGGAAAAAAGTTCCAATTATATTAATTTGCACTATTAAGATCTAGTTATCTAAGACTGCATGCATACCTATGTTCTAGATATTGAAGTTTGCCCTCAAAATCTCAGAGAAATGTCAATTGTTTAATTTCCGACTGTGCATAAGATTTGTTATCCTCTTACTTTCTGAATCTGTGTGGAAAATATAGCAGTTATACACACACACACACACACACACATATATATATGCATGCATTTTTGTGAATGTGATATTCATTCTACAGCCTTCAGTTTCATGGTTCAGATCTGCGTTTTGAGTGTACTTAATAGAATCACAGAAAGTGAGAGGATTTAAATTAATCACAGCTAACTTGTCTCATTGATCCACTCTTAAATGCAGGGAGATGCACAGAACAAAATTATCATTGTTTCTTGTGTCATGTCTGTAAAATAAAAAGAATGGTATGAATGTCTGAATGCATGGAAAAAAGTGAGCAGAAGCACTCAAGAGCACAAGCCTCCATTTTTGGACCCTAATTATTTACTTGCCCATCTTGCCCCAAACAGTCAACTTCCCAAATAATTTAAATAGCTGACTTGTTGGGCACCACAAAATTGTTTTCCTTTGGCACATAGAACTAGGGTCTTAAGGGGCAAACCTTACTGAAGCACAAAGTGTTTACACATAAAGAAATTTAAACCATATTTGTCAGCTCCACTGGGTAGTCCAGATGAGAAAGTCAACTCCACAAAAAAGCTAAAACTACTCTTATTGAGATGGGTTTATAACAGATTCGTGAAAGTCTGATTTCGTGTATCTACTCCTACTCCTTATAGTTCAATTAATTAGGGAGACTTTTATCTAAGCTGCTTCTAAATGCTATTTGGCTGTTCTGGACTTTAAAAATACTTTTTCCTCTCTTGCCTAGGCAACATCTCCTGCATATCTCCATTAAGAATGCATTTCTTACAATATTTTAATGTAGAGTATTTATCAACTTTACTCTCTATTCTTTATGAAGAAATAAATAACAAGGAAATAATCCAAAAGGACATCAGGGAGTATTCTTAAAAAAGTTTTTTAAAAATGTGTAAAATGTGACATCAGATAGCATTTTAGACTAATTGTATCAACAGTCATTGTATGACAGATGTAGTTTTGCTTTCAGGAAATGGGAAAAATGAGAAACGAACTAATCTTATCTGTTTGTTTACATGCAGTCCTATATAATAAAAAGGGATACATTTATAGGAGATAAATCTATAATATAGGATTGCATGTGAATAAATAGACAAGATTAGTTTACTATCACAATTTAGCTTTGTTTTCTTTTCTTAACCCTAATGACAATACATTATTCAACACTCCTGTTTGGGGATTTAATATTAATGCAATGAAAGTTAAAATGCTTTATGGCTAATATAATTTCTACTTAATACAGTACACTAGTGAGTATCATTCTCTTGTCTTTTTGGGCCTGTCTGAGACACATATTTATCAGTTACAAATTGCCAAGCATTTTAAGCAGAGATGTGGAAAAAATATATTGTTTGATTTAGACCTATCTTGTATTATTCCAGATATTTTATCTGGAGAATCTTCCAACATGTTTTGTCTTTGCTTATTAAGGCTCATATATTTTGGACTAATCTTCTCATAGAAGCATCAACTTTACCAAACAACTGTCCTTGCAATTTTGCTCAAAAATCTGGGAAGCAGAAATCTTTTTTTCAGTCTTATGGTTCTAACATAGTTGAAATTCAAATTTTATTTTATTTAAATTGGTCATTTAATTAATCCATGATGATTTTCTGTTAATGTCCTAGTTGATTTATCAACTTTCTACACATTGAATCAACTTTGGCACATTGAATGAGAAGTCATTGCTGTTGCTAATTTCTGAAACTTTATTCCTAGGGCATCTCCTTTGTCTTCTCCCAGGGGGCCTTGTGCCATGGTGTTTCTAAACATTAGTGTTTAGAAAAATCTTCTTTTTCACTCCCTGGCCATTTATCAATTCTAAACCTTTTACATTTCATTGCTCATCTGCTTAGTTATTTAAACTTCTGAATTAATTAAAATAGAATTTTTTATTTTATAATTTTGTACACCACTGGAATTTTTATAAGAAAGGTAGAGCAAAAATATTTTAAACTGATATATAGTTTATTGGAAACTATTAACATAATCTGGAAATTGGTTGTTAGCTTCAGTAGGAAGCATCCATTGCTTTTCTGACAAATCTGTTGATCTTTAAACTTTGAATTTTCAGGACCTTTTTATTTTCAGCTATGACAGTCAAAGTCAAAGTAAATATGCGGGTATGATCTTTTCACTGGCTATAAGTTGAGACCTTCTGGTCAGCCTCCTTGATTGCATATATTTGGGCATGCAATTGCCTCCATATCTCCTGGATTAGCTTCAATATGGTATTGTCAACTCTTCAAATTCACACACTGAATAGAAAAAAGGACTCAATCGTTCCTAGTTTAAACTCTGTAACCCTTATGACTCTTTAAGCAAATAACCCTGGACGTTTCTATAACCTAGCATGATACTATGACAGTTGGCTCACAAGTAAAGAAACCCTCAAAGATTTCATTTTTAAAAGAATGTGAATGTGCTATAAAACTATTTTCCCAGAAATGGCTGCTGTCTGGAGTTGAGGAAGTGGAACAAGCATACCATACAGCAGTAACCATGATCAATACCAACATATTTGCAGAGGTAAATAAACTAGTATTTTTCCATTCAGCACAACATAGCAAGATGCATTGTGTAAAACCACAAGCCAGCCCTCCTTAGTGGTGGAACAAGAACTTGCTTATGGCCAGTTCCTTTTCCCCATCCCTTCATGGCCCAGTGCTGAATGTTCAAAGTGTTAGGATAGAAAGATTCCTGGTATACTCTTTATCTGAAAATGACTTTTAAGTCTTTTAAGAGATATAAACGGTTGTCACACAGTTTTCTTGGAGGGAAAGAATATAGGGAAAAGTGGGTGGAGATATATTAAACAACTAGCAACATTTATTGGGCAGACACCTTTTTCAGAAGCTATTTATCCCTGCAATTTACCCTGCAATTTATTAGTCCAATTATGTGAAGAGGCAGGGCTGCTTTAAGAAATCACAGAACTGAATCCAAAACACTGCACAGCCCTATTTCCATTCCCCCCACCCCCCTGCATATTGACTTGTGGCTGCCATAGCCGAAGTCTGAACTAGGTAGAAAATGCTTTAACCAATTTTTCCAGTGCATCTTTGGCATTCCCAACCCTGGAAACTGGTATTAATTTAACCTGGAAAGAAGTTGAAGCAAGTACAGTATGCACAACTGCAGATTGTCTTCTCAGTTCTTGACCTGACTAGGATTGGAAATGGTGAAGCAGCTATTAAAATATTGAATCTCAGAAACATGGAATTACATTCCTCTTCTCCTTAAACAGAATGTAGATATTGTAGGAGAGGTTTATTATTGACTAGTTGTTTAACAGCCCATGGGCAAACCAGAGAAAAAAAGTCTATTTTAGAACAGTTTAATGCTTTACCCTTGATCTTACCGGAACGAAGATGTGATAGTATTTCTGATGGTGTTATTACCTACATGTACCGCATACATATAATATGCAGATTATGCACTATTCAGTGTCCATTCTAAAGAATATTGGAACCAATTCCTATAGTTATTGTTAGGGAGCACTTGGAAAATATAACTACAGATATATTTTTAATCAATCTCCAGTCTGATTAATATGTAGAAATTAGGTAGGTCAGTTTTGTCTATTAATTACATACTTACACAACATAGGTCACTCAAAATGTTTTAAATATATTAGCATCTCATAAACTTTCACTTGTGGCTTATCAAAGTTTTTTCTCCCTTTTGATTTTAATATTTCTGTCAGATCTTGAATGATAATATATTTTATCTTAGTGTGTTGGACTAGATGACCCAGATTTAGTCATCTACTCAATAAAGAAGATCACCGTCCTATAGACCAACTAATAGAGTTAGTGTTGTAAAAATAAAGTGATAGTTATGCTTTCTGAGGAAAGGTACGAAATAAAATTAATAAAAATCATAAACATCTTCCTTTCAGCAAAAGGAGCTTTACTTCCAGTTTTATTTCTGTTAATTACCTATTTTCTTCTTAGTATGAGTGTTGTGTATGTGTAAGAATTATTACATATCCTTCTTCAAAATCATGATGCAGTTCATAATAAAATGCACATCTTTGGTTTATATCGCTTTTCAGAAGAATCAAATTGAGAGATGCTCTTTGTGCAGGTGGGTTTTTTTTGTTTTGCTACCTGCTAGAAATCTGCATTCAATATCTGTATAGTAGCTGCCTAATGTAACCAGAGATTAATATGCTAGAAAACCACAATTTATGATAGCTAGGATCGCACAAGTATCGGTTGACAATACTGTGTCACATTTTATTTCAAAGAAGTAGCATTAACAATGGCTTATAGTAATAACAGTAATGCTTCTTCCCCTTAGGGAGAGGCAGAGAATGGTATCTTGCCACATGATCTCATTTCTTTTAAGCTTTGCACTAACCGCTGACATATCACATAAATGCCTCCTTTATTGCCTGCCAGTGATTGTCTTCTGTATTGGGAATAGCCCCTGGAACCTATGCCCACATGCCAGCAAAGTGCTTCACTTACTCCATGTGAATTTCTCTCTGTTTAGTGTTCCATGAGGCCTCTTTATACACCTGACCGTTCTTGCTAACTCAGGTAGCCTAAATTACACTGCCTATGAAACACAGCCTTTGTTCAATTGCCTGGGACTGGAGTGGGCAGAGACTTGGGTTCTGTTTCTAAATTTGCCAAGTAAGCATTTTGCCATTTAGCCCACTTTACACAGTGTCCAGCAAAGAGGCAGGTCACATTTCTCTGTATGATTTCAAGTTTTATCATTTCAGCTACTTCTAAACAATGCCATGTTTCAGGTCTGGGCCTACTTACAAGGCCCTTAGTCATTCCAATGATGAATATTTCAAATTGTCTCTATAACATACCTTCTTTCAGTTCAGTATCGGGAAAATTGAAAACATCAGTTTTACCATTCTGTTCTCATTTACACTAGTTTAAAGAGCACATTTTCCCTGTTATGCAACGATCACTGCAACATGCATCAATTCTGACTTAGCATACAGTCAGAAATATTACAGCAAAAACAACAATCACATGGTCCATCTACTATAGCTGTAAATATTGTCATTGTAATATCATTCCCTGTCCGCTCAAGACATATTTTTGAACTTTTATACATGGATGTTTGGTTTTAGTGTCATTTTATAGCATTTGTAAAGTGTTATGAATATATTTGTAGCAAATTTTACAATGTACATAATAATAATAATACTGGACAACAATGTCTGTGGAGATTCTGAGTTATCCAGGACATGGTTGTCCCAAAGGTACTTTTTCAAGAGGCAACTGGGATTTCTTGTTTTTTCTTTGAAGATATTTTGCTTTTCATCCAAGAAGCTTCTTCACTTCTGACTCTGAAGAAGCTTCTTGCATGAGAAATGAAATGTCTTCAAAGAAAAAAACAAGAAAGCTCAGTTGCCTCTTGAAAAAGACACCTTTGCAACTGGGCAATGAAATTGTTATCATGAACTGTCATTAATATCTTCAGTAATGCTGACAAGAGCCTGAAATAACTTAACTTGTCATTATTCTTTATCTAGGTAGTTTTCATTCAGTTTTAGTATGGTAAGTTTTATCAAGACCAAAGCAAATAAATTTCATTCAAAAATTGTTAATCATTTGGCCAAATCACCTGACTATGTCACCATTCACAATCTTAAAAGTGTAGCTCTTTATTGACTAGAATGGAGATGGTAGTTATTAGAATCTCCTCCATCCTGTTAATAGTTTCATCACTGGAGCTAGATTCAAGTTAATCTGAAGCTGTACAGGTTGACTGCTGTAGTCAATAAATAATAATCAACATAGCAAATACAATCTTCCATTCTGCTATTATGTGATAGGTGTATTTCATTAGTTTTATTTTTTTATTTAATTGTATTAAACAAATGTATCCAAATGACCCCAACACACCTTCCTCCCCAGAACAATAACCTTATATGGTGGGTTGGTTGAAAGAGAATGACTGGCCCAAAATCGCTGAGTCAGCTTTCATGGCTAAGGCTGAACTTGAACTCATGATCTGCCACTTTGTAGCCTGGTGGTTTAACCAGTAGACCAAACTGCCTCTCTATTATTATTATTACTATTCTATAAAATACATAATTTAATGAGATGTTCTTGATCTAAACTGTTACATATTATTTATAATGTATTAGAAAAATACAATGGACCATTTATTAAACCTGGGAGGGAAATAATATTTCTAATTGATTTCACTGTGCAGATGAATAAGCACTGTTCATATCTGTTCTTGTCAGTTTGTAAATATAATTCCACAGAGAGCTAAGATAAAATACCTTAAAGTTCAGTTATAGCTAACATACTTCAGTGACTCAGAAGCAATGGTGAACGTGTAGAATTGAAACAGATTTCATTTTATTAAATTTATACACTAGAACAATAGACATAAGATGCATTTTTATTCCCCATTTTGAATGCAAAAACAGCATTGCTCTACAAGCTGTCTAAACAATGCCTGTGAAGGACAGTAACAACTAAAATGGAATATCCCTGGGAAAGTGTAATAATGCAAACTTAGAATGCGAGATGAAGGAAATTGCCTTATTTTCTTTGCTCCAGTAATATGAACTTAGAGATCCCACACTGTTTGCTTTAGTTTTTGGTTTGCCAGGTGCAATGAGACACAAGGACAGAATGCACTCAAGATATTTGTCTGGCCGATTTTCTTTCTTTTTTTGATTTTCATTCAAATCCTGTTGCATACATTAACACATCCTCTTTTCTACAACTGGAATGATTTTTTGCAATGACTACTTTCATTCAATACTACCGTTGATTCACAAGGTTTAATAGTTAAAAGTGCTAACAGTTTTGCTTAAACAGTTAAAATGTGCTAAATATTTATTAGCCAATAACATTCTGTCGATCTTAAATCTAAATTATTTTGTGACTGGTCTATAATTGTATAAAATATTTTAAAAAAAAATCTGATTAGATTTTTAACAAGGAATATTTGGATCTGATAAAATGGTTTAATATTTTATTCAATTATGAAGAATTTACTTCATACAAATTTATTTTTAAAAGAAAACATTTTCCATCATGTCAAAATACATTGTTTTTCCCACTGTGACCTTGAAAATCAAGCAAGAATATGTCTTAGGAATAGAAACAATCTCAGATTCACCTTATTTCTTAATTTGGTTTTAATGTTGTACCATTTAATCAAAACATGTTTTAATTAATCCAGAGTTATAATTCATCATTCTTCATTATACTGTACCACTATGATACTGGTTCTTTTGTCTCCAAGCTTTATTGTAACTAAAGACATTACTTGGTAAGCTAAAAACTCAAGACTGAAGTATTTGCAGATTGAAATTTCTGTTATCTAGCCATTTTAAGAAAAAAAATGCCCTTTATTAAAAAGAAGAAGAATAATCCATTCTGCTGCAAATTATTCTCTTCTCTAATATACCTTGAAGATTTGTGTTGTATATTATGAACAATTAAACTGGAATGTTAAGTAATTAAGTAATCCTGTTTTATTTAGAATAATTAGTTTTTAAAAATGCAAAATTTAAAAATGCTAGCCGACGACAGAATTTATTCAGCATCATTCTTTCACCTTTCACAGGAAACTAATTTCCTGTTATGGAAAAAATAAGTTAAACTATCTTATTTTTCTTTTAATTCATTTTTCCAATGGGGAGAAGAACGATCCAGAAAGGGAACAATTGCTTATTACAGGCGGGGACCCAAGGCAACTCTTGTCTGAAAGCAATTGAGAAAAGAATAATGAGTTCTTGATGTTGCCTTGGCTTTAAAAAGGCATCACAGCATGCTCCTAAAAAGCTAAGAACAACTCATCTAATTGCTGGGAATTTATCTTCCTGGTCACATTACCCTGGGTATTCATTTAACACTCACATCTCTTTCTTTGCCAGCTAACCTTTCAAAAATCTGACCTCATTTTAACATTGTTGGTAAATTTGTGGGTCTTCACACCATTCTCCATTAGCTGCCCTGTCATTGATACTGTGATTCAGATGGCAGTCTTAGTCCTTGCCAACAAAAAGTCCACTTCCTGTTTAGTAATTAAATCATTAAGATTCAATAACTGCATCTTGAGTTTTGAGTGATGCTCAATGTCACTGGAACACAATTGTCTCATTTTGGATCATTAAATGGAGTGTGGTCTGTCTGATCATTATTGTTTTTAGATTTAAATGTTTGTCAGAGAAATGTCTAACTAGATTCTGTTGCGAGCATGATTGCATCAGATTTCTTCCAATAAAATCCAAGGTTCTAAAAAAGAGAGAGAGACTTTGAGGGCCATAACATCATTCCAAACAACATTAATTTCACTCTGATGAGGAGATCTATCCCATAAGGAATGAGGACATGGGGAGGCAACTAGCTGTAGATGATACAGGTTGCCACTGCCATCATTCATTGACTTTGGCCATGCTTCACAGAAGAGTTGAAGTCCTAAAGATTTGTAGAGGGTGCATTGCTTGTCCCTGAATTATGTTTCCCTTACCCACTACACTGTGGATGGGCACATTCTTTGTTTTTCAAGCCCATGTGACAAGTTATTTTAAAAGGATATGTTTTGCAGTGGCAAAAGAATCATGAAAAGACGGTTAAGCTATTAGATATTTGAATATGTCTCCGTTTCAATGTGAAAAAATACATAGTAAATCTTTCTTTTCAGGAGTCCATGGGAGTATATTCCTAACCACTATGGTTCTGCCCTTTATACTTGCACTGTGACATTGTATATGGCACTAAGGGGCAGAATAGTGGGGCCTGTGCTAGATTCTCCATAAATAAGTAGGAGTATGTGTGTTGGTGTATTTAAAAAAAACAATGCCCTTTGATATTATGGCCATGCCATGAGAGTTTAAAAAAGATTTGGAATTGTTGTATGAAATGCCAGCTGGGAAGAGAAAAGTACATTGGAAGTGAAGGGAGAAATTACATATTCATTCTTTTTAACAGCATGCACTAAATGGAACATCAAAGTCAGCAATATGTATGCCCTTCTTTTTAAAGCCTCCCTCTACAGTCCCACCCTATATTATAGTGGAGGGCTCTGGGGAAAAAGGATTCCCTTTCGTTCTCCATTGTCTAGAGTCTAACCAATTACATGCAGGATCAGATACTAGCCAGTAATTCCAAATTTCAAACTTCTACAGCTGTAGGAATACAGGAAATTGCCTAGTCTTTTTTATTATTATTAATTTATATTATGATTGTAACTTGGGTTTGTAATCCACCAATGCTGAGTGGTTTACAGAAATCTCAATTCACTATTCGGGTTAAAAACATGCAAAATCAAACAAAAGAAAAACAACAAGTCACATGTGTTTTGAATTCAGGAACAGTTCTTGCTCTTCTTTTTAATTCCCAAAGGGAATGGAATTTCTGAAGGGCCAGAATTTAAAAATGCCAACAGGGAAGGAGCCATCCTTATCTCTATTGGAAACTATTTCAGAGAAAGAAGCTTCTTTCATCACGGTTCCTAATGTTGACATTGTCTTGAGATTTTTATCATTATGAGCCACCCAGATTCATTTTTAAGGTGGCTCATCATACAAATCATTAAACCTAAAAATAAATAAATCCACAGCAACATCTCCCTATTGGACAGGCAGATTTTGAAGAGCTGACAATCTCATAAGGTAGTTACCCAGGTCTTGATTCATGAAATACTTCAAAGTCAATGAAAACCGATATCTTGAACTGCATCTTGAAGTCTTATTTGTTTGTGTGGTTACATTTTGACAGGCAATGGTCTTCCAGACATCTAGCCATCAAATAACAGAGAGGAGACAAGCAACCTATTTTTTTTTACCAACCATCATGGTGCAGCCTAAAGACAGGAAGACTTTTCAAAAGCTTGACCTAGTTGGCAATAGGCAGCATTTGCTCAAATGTTTTAGAGAAGGCATAACTTAAAAGAAGGACAGGCAATCCTTTTGTAGCATGGCGTCAGAGTTTTAGACAATGATTTGGCTTCTAGGGGCAACATAGGAGTAACATCACCAAGAAGAATGGGGCTGAGTTTTCAGTCCTTCTTTTCTTTCCTTTTGGAAGTTGAAAAATATTACAACATCATTAGAAAAAAAGGTGACTGATGTTGAGACCACACAAAAAAGGGAGCGGAGGGAGGGTGTCAAATACAACCGGCAGATTGCAAGAGGGACTTAGAGTGATGCCAAAACAGTGGGCTAAACTGGGTGAATGAATCATTTACCAATGTGATTGTTCTTATGTGTGCAAGGGACGGTTTTTAAGATTTCTGTGAGTGAAAGCACCTACTGTATATTTCCCTGAAATCTCACTGAAATCAGAGGAACTCCTCAGCTTGAATCACATTTCTTGTTAATTTATCTGGCTTGTAATTCAGTAGGCTCCTTTTGTGTTAGTTTGGATAAATAAATGAATAAATAGATAATCAGATACTCTTCACTGGAACTAAGTAGTTTTGACAATAGGTCTTAATGATATTAAAAGAATCCACCATGTCAAAGAAAAGGCACTTCCGGGGGACAGAGGTTATACAATGTATTAGGCATGACAATGCAAAGGAGAAAAAAAAGTGTTTCATGCATTGGAAATTATCTTTTGATCTCAGGCAGACTCACAAAGCCCAATTAATCTGAAGTGACTGGCTCAATGCCAGACCCAACTTCAGCAATCAGCACTATAGGTTGTCTGCTGAAGTCCACACACTGGCAGAGGGCCCAAGTCTAAGCAGAAACAATGTAGAATCATGCTTTCTCCTCAGACTTCTGTTTTGACTATGCTTTCTTCTTTTTTTTGGGGGGGGGGGTTTGTTAAAAACAGAACATGCCAAACAAAGATTATTTCATTCTTCAACATAGTCACTAAAATAGTAGACCAGTGA
>JANHFL010001295.1:345073-356332 GCA_032468155.1 Oxyrhabdium leporinum
ACCAATCTTATTTCATTCTTCAACAGAGTGACTAAATTAGTAGACCAGTGAAATACTGTGGACATAATATACTTAGAATTCAGCAAGGCATTTGACAAAGTAGACCACAACCTATTTCTTGATAAGCTAGAAAAAAAAGTGGGATAGATAGTATCACCATCAGATGGATTTGTAACTGGCTGACAAACTGTACTCAATGAGTAGTCAGTCCTTAATGGTACTATGTCTACGTGGAGGAAAATAAGCAGTGGGGTACCACAAGGTTCCGTTCCAGTACTCTTCAACATCTTCATAAATGATTTAGATGAGGGAATAAAAGGGGAACTTACCAACTTTGCAGATGATACTAAGCTGACAGGAATAGCCAGCACCCTAGAAGATAGGCTCAAGATCAGATGGATCTTGACAGACTTGAACACTAGGCCCTGTTTAACTAGAAGACCTACAAAGTCCCTTCCAACTCTGTTAATCTGTTATAAATCCAATTCTCTCTCTGTGTGTCTCTGTGTCTCTGTGTCTCTGTCTGTCTCTGTCTGTCTGTCTGTCTGTCTGTCTCTCTCTCTCTCTCTCTCTCTTACACACACACACACAAACACATACAAACACACACATTTGAGATCTATGTATGGGATAGTCTTTCTGGAAAGACTTTTAGGTCTGCTATCACATAACCAGGTCAGTTATTCACTGAGGATTTACCAGTTCCTTTGTTGATAATTCAATAATACAGCAATGACTCTATTAGTTATTCCACCTTCTCTACCATGGTTATATCCCATTAATAAATCCTGGAAACAGTTCTGCAAGGAATGCTTTATAGACCTAACGCTGCTTACTTGATAACTTCCTGGCTGATGCACACAGAAGAAACCTCATGAAACATGCAACTCTAAGAATAAAATATCTGTAGAACACACTAATGAAAGCCATTGTATGATCGTCGGATGTGAAAGGGATTTCAGTGTGGTGAGAATCTGAAGAGTTTATATTAGATCATTAGTGAAAGAAGCAAACATAAGCACAAACCTATGCAATGTTACTCATAAGGCCCACATTTTTCATAGCATTTGGAGAAGTGCAACCTTGGTAACAGACTCCCTCATCCGCTGAGAACAATGAGTCACAAAAGCAAACTATTCACAAAGATATTTCAACTTTGGTTCCTCTGTGCAGTTCTGAATGAGGACCTCAGAAGGGAATATGCAAAAACATTTGCACTATAAATGGTACTTTATTATGCATAAAAGCAACTTTCAGGTTCATTCATTTCAGATTCTTTTTTTTGCAGGATATTTCTTTAATATGATAACAATCTTCAGATGTATATTAAAAAATCTGCAGTATCAACTCTACTATAAATGACAGCAAGTTCAACATTTCTAATCCTTGAAAACTGAGCATAAAAACAGAATTTAAAACACTTTATGCTGGATATGGACAACATTTGGAAACATGGAAAAATATTTGGAAATATGGACAAAAATATTTGGAAATATTTGGAAAATATGGACAAATAAAAAGGTACTATAGTTTGATTTGGCAGGACTATTTTCCTAAATGATTTTCTCTGAGAGTTTTTCATACTCACATTCTACAGCTGTCATATCTTAACTAACTTATGGATGTTATACTCAGATGCCAAGGAGGGTAGCCATATGCATTTCTCCATATCCATTCAGGCCTTATTTAGAGAGCTCAAAAACGTTTCCCAAGGATTCTTAGGAATATCTCCCTACCAAGCATCCTTAGGAACATCTCCAAGTAAAAAAGCCAATAAAATCAGTAAATCATAAAGCATTATGTTTTCACCTGTGATCTTGCCGTTGGAAGGACAATTAACTTCCCAAATGTAAATTAACTGGCCTTCTAGGCTGGTGGCTATATTTTACTGAAAAAGCCATCTCCTTAAATAGTACTATGTTGTATGTTGAAGACTGCCTCTAGGCGTTCTAAAACTATGGAGGGATGGGTATTATGGTATGCCAAGTTAAATATTATACTATTATTAGACAAATAATAGTACAAATAGTACAAATATTTTGCTGTAAAAACATTTTCCAAATACCTTGAACATCCTATTTCCAATTAGCACAGATCTTGAAATTATACCAAGGTATCTGTGGGTCAGCATCAATTTTCTCTGTTTTAGTACTGTTGTAGCTTCATATTCCATCCTGAGAAGCATCTATAGGGGAAATCCAATGTGAGCCATGTTCTTCTCTACTCCTACAACCATGATGCCTGAAAACTATCAGCTAGGATTAAAGGGTGAACTACTGTTGGAAGAAGCTGAACTTACGGCAGTAATGGATTATTCTAAACCAGGTTCTGGATTGAAGACATGTGAATACTTGACTTTCTTAAGAACTTGGATGGTAAGGTCTCTATTGCTACTGTTTTGTTCTCTAAATCAAATTCTGTGCCATAAACAGGGGGTATGCCAAACCTTCAGTTGTCAACAGTTTAACTGCGGCTGCTATATGCTGTTGCATGAAAAATAGGGTAAGATGGCCACAATGCTTCCTTGTACCTTCAGAGGAAGCAGGAAACTGCCTAGAAAGTTTACAATTTCCAGAGGTACAAAAAATCATCCCCAAGGAATTGTAACATGCCATCTATGCAAATTTTTCCCATTAATCATCCAAGTCTGAATTCTTTTGCAAAACTTATATTAATCTTCTCATAATTCATCGTAAATGTTGCTCCTTGTAGAAAGGTATTCAAGATCATAGAGTCCGCTATAACCCTCTTAATGTTTGCTGCTCCCCCCCAAAAAAATCCCCATGTCACTTGTGTATAATAGCACTGTGATATACCTATTGCAGTTGAAGAAGGGGGATGAAATTCTGTTTTGATGCAATAACACATACTTTACCTGTCTTCTGATAGGCCCAGAACTACAAAGTTGACCAACTGTATTACATCTTCATGATTAACATTGTCATGTATTTTGTAAAAAAATATAAATAAGCCATATTTAACTGATGTCACATTGTATCTGCCTCTTAATTTGCCATTGAAAGATGGTCAAGTATCTGCTTGAAATCAATGAACATATCATCCAGATACTGTATTGTGTTGTTAATTTCTCGATTATATTGCTTAACAGAACTTCATGTTTTCCTGCTTCTTACTCTTCCATTTGAATCCTGTCTCTGTTTACTCTGTCAACTTCCTACATAGGTATTTTGTATAGGTCTAACTGATAGTATTTAACAATACTATATAAAGTAATTGGACATTCATCAGTAGGAAGACCTTTTTTCTTTCATTTTTTAAAGAATGAAATAATTACAGTACTCCTGTACTACAATCTCAAGGATATATGGTAGGCTATAGTATCTATATCTGTGAATTAGATCCCATTAATCCAGATTAGTTTCAATCAACTCTAAAGAAATTAAGTAAACCTTGCACATACATAGGTCTTTCCAACTTTTGATTATTTTAACAAATTATCATTCTTGTCTTTCTAGCTATTTCAACCTAGTGATGGTTTTTAGCATTTATTCCAGTACTGTAGCAGTCTTTATTAGATCAGGGCTGTCAAACTCCCAGCCCAAGGGCCAGATGCGTCACGCCCTGGCCACACCCACACCCGGTTTAGCAAAGGGGAAAAAAGTCCCGATACGTCACATGACGATGATGTGATGACATGAGTTTGACACCCCTGCCTTAGATACTAAAGCTTCAGCAAGTAAATCATTGATATCTGGTTTGAACTTGACAAAAGCTACTTAGTACAAATAAATTAAAAAATTTGCAAGGGTTAGGGTTAGGGTTAGGGTTAGGGTTAGGCAAGATGAAACCATTTTAAGTAGTTAATTTGATTGCCCTTTGTTAACCTGAGATTGCAGTCTCTTCTTATACTCTTACTTTTTTCTCTGTCTTTTCCATGGCTTCATGGACAACTTGTGTTTAATGCTAGGTGATGGTTGATATAAACCTGTGGGTTTGAATGCTGGGAGACAAAGTGCTGCATTATTTCAAGGCTATGTATTAATTAATAGCATTCATTCAACCCCTTATAAAAATAGATATTTCTGTTGCTTAGAAGCTACCAATGCTTCTTTAAAAACCTCTGATAAATGTGCAATCTGAAATTACTATCACTGATATCCAGATTTTAAAAATCCAGTTTATAAATCAGTTATATGAAGTATGAAGAAGCATTCTAAGAGAAATCAGGCTTGGTTTTCAAGTTCTACAAAACTTTTAAAAACGGTTTCATCATAACTGATTTAAAATGGTTTCATCATAATTGATTTGGTAAATGTAATGTTATTTAAACAAAATGTTAAATTAACTAGCTGTTTTAAATCTAAATTTATCCCATAGTGCAAGTTTTTCATTATATATCACATAGCAAGAAACTCAGAATATGGTTTTGAAGAAAAAGAGAAATTGTCATCATCATCATCATCATCATCATCATGAGTACTAGTGTCCAAAGTAAAATATAAAAATATTCAAGTAGCAATTAGGAAAAAAAAGTTGGTGGTGGCAGGCAAAAAGATGGGAGAAAGATGCACAGAACGCACAAGTAATAAGAAAATTAGAGAAGCGAAAATGATGACAAGATGGAAGAAAGTTTAAGAATAGACTGAGCAATGAGAAATGAAAAACTGGACCAAAAATTGGGAAAGCTTAATGAGGAAGAACAAAAGAGTGATATGAATGGAGAAGATGAGCAAGTAAGAGAAGAACTACAGGCTAAGTCAAAGCTAGAGGAAGAAATTTACAAGAGGATTCAACTCAGCATGGGATTGATATTGTACCTGGAAGGTAAGGAACCACTAGAGTAATTACCCCAGATGGAAATAGTTATGCAGTATTTTTCTTCTGTATATATTCTTCCTGTACGAAGGAGAAGTTATTCATTTCATTATCACAAGGGATGTCAATCTCCAAGGGTTTAAAGAAACCAACATAATTTTTTTAACCATTATTTTGGTCCTATTTGTTAAAGGATGTTATAGGAGCAAGACTGATTTAGCTAATTGTTTTAAATTCACAACTAGGATGTGGTCCTTCAACAATTTTGTTGAATTTCCCAGGGAGAGATGAAAAGAGATACGTTTCTGTTTTTGTTTTGTTTAGTTTTCCTTTTTTGCAAAGCCCTGATTCTAGAGTTGGAAAAAGACCAGCTCCTTGGAAGAAAGAAGCTCCTGAACCCAGGAAGTCCCCATATCAGCAGAAGGATTACATGCTTATGGAAAAAAATATGTTTGCACATCTTTTGATGTCTTATATGTTTTGATTACAAGACCTTCCACTGAAGATAAGACAAGCCTCCATTTATTCTTTAAAAATACCCAGCTTTTGTGGAAATGCTACAAGACCAAGAAAGTCCCTGTCCTGAATATTTCTTAAAATTGTTCTTTGCCATATGTTTCATTTATATACATTTTCTCTCGTAATTCCACAAGTGTGAACTTAGTCAGCACCTCCTGTTTCAAAGCACTTTTACTATATTGGACAAATACAGTGCTTTGAAGTTTAAAAAGATTCTCCAGTATGATGTTTGACATGACATCTCCCTCCCTCTGAATTATATGAGCCAGTCGTATGTTGTACCAAGACTTTCCAATTTCGTCCTTCTTTGTAACCGATCATTGTTTGAGAGGCTGTAGAGTCTGTGGAACTCGTCTGTCCTTCCGATCCACAAAAGACAAGACTTGTTCAGTTGCTGGCAGCACATCATTTGCTCTGCATGGTCTTTGTCAAGGTGCAGATCTGAAAATTGTTAATTGTTGTGGGACTGGGGGGAGGGAAGGCTTATTAATGAAAGAGTACAAAAACAAGCTTCCAGTAAAAATGGAGGGCAACATCCATGGCCTTATGCTACAGATAACAAGCTGTTTCTTTGGAACGTTTGTTTGTTCTTTCTGTTTTAATCTCTTTATATCTTTTCTCTTCTCTGCTGACCTTACTAATGAATACGGGAGAAGGGGGGATTTTTGAATCATGGTGATATCATGGGTTAACACCCCCCTTTCTTCCTTTTACTTTTTGAATGTAAATTCTTTTTGGACATTCTTACTTCTTGCCCAGCATTGACTCTGGTTTTTTTCACACAACACAAGCCAATGCTCTTTGGTTATGCATAGTTAACATTTTGCTAATGGGAAGCCAAGATTCTCTCAGCAGCTCAACAACATTTTCAAATGCACCCTTGCGTTGTTGTAGCAACTGGTGGCTGATCTGTGAATAAAGCAGATGTCATTGTGGCCAGCTAAAGAGAGAACGATCCATCACCCAGATACTGCCACTCCTCCTGCCCAAACAAGTCATCAAAATGACAACGTTAGTGCCGCCACCGCCATCAATTAGGGTCCACAGATCACCTTTAGTCCGCTCGTTATGAAATAAATTGGTGTTATGCTACTAATGTTAAGAATGTGTCAGTTGCTGCCAGTATCTTTCCCATGGGGAAGAGTAAGAGCCCGCTAAGACACTGACTCTTTGCCAGCTTCCTTTAGTCTGTGATTGATTTTGCACTTTCTTGTAAAAGGATCTGGCCTAAATAAACACAATATCTATTCTAAGAAGTTTCCTTCTCCAGTCTTAAATCTGAATTCAGTTCATTAAACATGCAATTAGACATGGGTAGGCATTAGAATAATCTGTCCAATGCCCATACTTTATACAAAAGCAGTGAGAGAGTTAAATAAATTGTCTTTCTAACTTTGAACAAAAATGGAGAAAAAAAAGGGGGGGCTCCTTCTATTTGGCCTTTCTCTTCTTCTGAGAATCTCACCAGAGCTATTCACCCGGGTTGAATCGCCCCATTTTACCATTTGCATACTGTGGCAATGCAGTAGCAGAATGTATTTAATAGTGCTGTGTAACATTATTTGCATGGACCATTTCCCAAATGGTTTAATTGTTGCTCCTACACAAAGCATTCATCACACAACCATTTGCCTCATTCATGGAATTTTATAGAAGGCCGGATGATTTGGCTGTCCTTTCATAATTATTCCATGTTTTCCCTTCTGTCAGATACATTAAGATGAATAAGACAGAATAATCACACAATACTTTTTGATTGATACTGCTAAGAGTCCTCCATATGGTAGCAACTAAAGAATGGAAAGAGGGAGAGAGAGAGAGATTAGTATTCCAAGAAGAAAGCAAAAGCATGCCAGTGTAGAACATAAATGGTAGCTTGGAGACATCACCCAACAAATCATTTCTTTTTATTTAAGTGATGCAAATCCTTGATACTAAAATGAAACAAATTGGGCAGAAATTTGAAAAGTTAAATGCATTTCTCTTCCTCTATTCATTGTCTTAACTGTTAAATGAAGCCAAGCATTTAATTCCTATTTGACTAAAAAAAGACTACATATGACTTTCTAAATTTATTTGTAACTTGTTTTAATAAATGAATGTCTCATTCATCACAAAAATTAACACTGCCTTACCGCTGAATGAAATAAAAGTGTAGGTATTGTGAGTTTTGACTACAGATTGGCTTTTTTAAAAAAATCATGCGATTGACAAAATGGTATAAATGTTATAAGAGCTGATGCATGTCATCAAGAATAAGCATTGAGCAAGGGTGGGGATTTGGCCAGGAGGGGTGTTTGTCTGGCACCTGGGGGTGTAAACATTGTTTTTAATAACATTTATATGGGTTGTTGTGAGCTGCCTAAAGTCATTGTATGAAATAGGCAGCCACATAAGTCCATTTATAAATAAATATGATCACTTTGATTGATCTTGAGTGCTGCTCAGTGGATATTTTCTATAACAAAGGAGGGGGGTAAATGTGGGGGCCCTCTTTAGCACCTTTATTTCTGTACATTTTTAATTGCCTTCTGTCTATTCCCAACAGACAACCTGCCTGCTTTCCATTCAGTTTAGAATTCCTGTTTTCCATGGTCCCAAATGAGGTCAAGACTGCCCGTGGAACTGCTGATGAGAAAGGAGGTGATGAGGCTGCTATGTTTGTACTCACTTCTTTCGTTGGGTATAAACACTTATTTCCAGATGATGATTTGCAATGACAATTGAAATATAAATTTAGTCCAAGCTACCAATTATTGGCTTTTTTACTAGTCCTTATTTACTTAAACCCAGACTTCAGCATGGCAATTATTGAAGAATATTAAACTGTAACCTTATATATTGTTGCAACCATATCATTATGATGACAAGAAATGGATTTCAAATCCTGATTTGTGTTTGTGAAAAATGGATGTACAGTGAATATTTAACAATTTTGCCCAGGAAAATATAGCGTGATTCAGAAGGTCTGAAACATTTAACCCAGCAATGAGGAATCTGGAGCTTTCTAAATGGGGCTTTCATCACTCTGGTCTTTAGCCAACCTGATTGGAACCGGTAAGAATCCTACATGTGCATATCCCAACTCTTTGTTTAATCAGCCAATAAATTAGGTTTAAGTCTAAGATTGGATACAAAGGAGTTTTAATTAATTAGACAACATTGCTAAGAATGAACATTTCCTCTCCCAAAATACAAGTTTAGGAAAATAGGAAATAAAATATTATGTGTTAGTTACAGTTGATGGGCACAATAAGATAGAGCAATCTGTTTCTACAAGACCTAGTTTTAATGATAAATGTAAGCTGTGATACCATATTTATAAGAAATTGTTATTATACAGAACGTGTATGTAATAGTTATGTTATATATACTGTATGTAGGTTCTTCATATGATACGATTACTGATATATGTAGGGTTTGTTTAATTGTATGTAATTTTGTTACCATTAAAAGAAGAAAAAAAAGACGCCAGATGGGGAACTAGTTCAGGCCCATGAGCTAAATCCAGTTCCAACTCCCCTTATTTAAGCAAGGCCTCATCAAACTCCCAGGGATTTTCTACTTCAGAGTCCTAAGGATGCTTGGAATTAGCTCTTCCCACAGAATCCTTCTTCTCCTTTTCCTAGCTTTTGTTATGGGGAGTAGCCAGGAAAGGCAAGAAAGAACCAGGCTTGGAGGATTCCAAATAGCTTGGTCTCTTCTTCTTTCAGGTTGCACCCACTGAGTGGGTCAGCCAGGCACATTCCTAATTTATGGGTTGTATAACATTGTGTCAGTTTGCCATCAGAAGGAAAGCAGCATTTTCTCATATCTTCCATCCAAACAATTTGGGAGTTACTCCAGAACAGAAAGGGAGGATACTTGTGATGCTGAGGGGAAAATAGAAAAAGAAAATCCCTTTGCATTCATTGATAAAAATCCATTCCATAAACGCAGGAGGGATTTTACATTAATCATAACACTAGACATCTTAGGGAGAAGCGAGTCTGACCGGCTTCAACTTTCACTTCAGATTTAGTAAAGTGCGATCTGTAGAACAGCATTTCACCAATTGGGCTGATTTCAAAAATCTAAAGCAATTGGGACCTGCTAAGTCCTTGGATGCAAGATCACCAAGAGATTCCAGGCTGTAGGCTTGACTGGCAAGCTGAAAACCATTGCCAAGATGGGCAGTGTCAATCCCCTTCTGCACTCTTGCCACAAAAACTACACTGCTCCATCTATGTAGCCAGCAGGAGTCAAGCTCTGCTTGAGAGAATCTTTGCCTCTGTCCATAGGACACAAACGGGCATCATTTAAAAAGAAGGAATGGGTTTTTGGAGGAGAGATTTAGGAAGTATTTCTCAGCTATAGGTGCATTGATGGAAAAATAATCCCTTTAATAAATTAATTATATGAGGTTTTTAGCCAATTGTTCTAGTGCCTAAGAATAGGGTACTGATATAATTCTCAGTTTGCATTGTTCTTTTTTTTCCTTTCTCTTGTTCTTCATTCATTAATATGTATATATATATTAGCACTCATTTTATTTTCCAAACAGTAATTTGTGCTGAATTCTGCTGTACATTGATCAGAATCACGCTTTGAAGAAGATGGGAGGTTTAGAAATACAAAATATAAACATAAATAATATTCCTATATGTATTATATATATTATTTCTAAACCCCCCATCTCCTTCAAAGATGGAGAGAGAGAGAGAGAGAGAGAGAGAGAGAGGGAGAGATTTCCCTGATAATATTTTTCCCAAAAATAAAACCCCTATTAAGTTGAATCCTCTAAAAACTAAAGAAGAGGCTAATGTAGCAGGGTCTCTTCTAGGAAAAAAAATAAAGATATTAACGGCTACTTTAACATGCAGTGATTAACTAAAACCATGATATGGATTTCTTAATAAGATACAAACTGATTTGCTTTTTTTTTTAACATTTCTTTTTGATGTTTCTTCGAGGAGCACACAGTATACAGAAACCGCTGGTTTTTTTTTCTCCAAATGAAAGGTTTCAGCACCAGGCATAAACTTTTTAGAATAAAAGTAGTATCGCTGGAATGATAAGAGTGAGAAAATTGGCTGTCTGCAGGGCTTTGGCAACATTTCTAGAGCACACAAGACCCCTCCCGTCCCCACCCCAACTATCTTTGAGGTAAACAAGCCATGCCTTAGTTACACTGGCACCAATTTTCTGCATATCGTTAACTTTTGTTCTAGGATGTTCTGCTTCTTTTTGCTTTGATACTATTTTCATTTAATACAAAGAACTTCCAGATTACTCCCTTAGTAACCAATTGGGGATTTCTGTGTGTCAAAAATTGAGAATAGGAGATTGGGAGGGAGAAGGCATCAAATCCTTCAGACTGGCTCTGCAGTCTGAAGGATTTGATCCCAGCTAAGTGGGTCGTGACATTTGATACAACCCAAGTAGTGTGTTAAATACTGTGAGCTACCTATTGGCATGTGCTGCATATCAATGCTTGTTGGCAAAATGTGACCAGCAAGAAGAGCACTGGGTTGAATCTGCCTAAACTTCATGTGTTTATATATTTTTCTAATTAGCTTGCTTCTAGGAGAAACCAATTTAGAATACTGTTCCATGAATATTCATTGCTGCATTTGAGTGTTCACACATTCTTTAGATGCCCTTTCTTGCAAAATCACAATGTCACATTAAAACAAGTAAAAGCTCTTTATATTAAAATAGCTAAACTATTTGTTTCAGATCTGAATTTATAATCTTGAGCACAGACATTCTAATTGAAGATTATATGGGTACTGCTAATAAACATTAGGATAAATAATTTTAACTCATCAAAAACAGGGTTTATGATTCTTTCGGTTTCAGGTAATGGCATCTAGGTAGTGTGTTGAGTAGATATTCTGATATCTGTTTTTCCTTCCTTCCTTCCTTCCTTCCTTCCTTCCTTCCTTCCTTCCTTCCTTCCTTCCTTCCTTCCTTCCTTTCTTT
>JANHFL010001295.1:356432-369296 GCA_032468155.1 Oxyrhabdium leporinum
AGAAGAAGAAGAAGAAGAAGAAGAAGAAGAAGAAGAAGAAGAAGAAGAAGAAGAAGAAGAAGAAGAAGAAGATGATTTCCATTTCTTTATATGGCTCCATGCTTTATTTTTCTCCAGTTATAATGATAATATTCTGAGAAGAATAGGCCTTCTGTCTCTGAGGGACTCTTTGCTCTCTAACACCTTAATAAAAGTAGCTGCATTTGGCAAATTTTATGTTCCATGGAGTTTTAAATGGTCAATGGCCCTGGTCCTTTGAGAGTAACAATCGAAGTTTAACTTGCCAGCAAGCTTACATGCAATAACATTAAATTGTATTATTTCTACCCTGATTTACATAGTATATTATTTGTATCATATAAAATGCTATTTCTGTGGTTTAGCAAATTTTAAAATGTCAAGGAAACTGTGGGTAGAAATGGCCTATTTCACATTAGCCTGTAAATGACTTGCTTTGTGCTGATTTTCAGTTAACTTTGAAGTTCATTATTTTATTCAGTGTCTCTAAATAAACTACTAGATTCTAATTTGTTACAGTTTATGGAACAGACTGACCTCCCAACTTGGTAAGTAAGCCATTTGAGTCCTGGACCATTATTTAGAAGTTTATTTTAATTAAACTTACTTGTGTAATTGGAGTAATGGGTTTAGGGATTTGCCTTGTTCTAAATGCAGAAAGGTTGGATACAACTATCTGTATGCAATTCCTTTTAAAAATTTACCTCAGTTCTAAAATCCTGTCTTTTCAATATATCAATATATCAAAATCAGCCTGGGATATAAAGAGTCTTACCTGGGCCATTTATGGAAAGCAATGTTCCAGAAAATGAGACAGTTTAGCAGAATGGTATTTTACATGGTTTAAGAAATTAAGAAATTTTCCTTCCAGAAAGGGAAATGAACAATCCATCCAGGTACAAACACAGATGTCATCTCAGGCACTTTATTTTTTAGGTCCCTAAAATCAGAAGGGTGCCCCCCCCCCAATTTTGTTTTCTCCTCTGTGATTGCACAAAACTATATTAGCAGAAGGCTTCATATCGTTATGTAAAACACACTGCAAATATATGGAACAGATTCTCTCTTTTTAAAAATTTTCCTTTGATATGTTTCTTGTGCATCCTGCTGTTAAATATCCAAAAGAAAAAGACCAAAACACCTAATTTGTCTCCTGTGTGGTGATAACATGGAAGTTGGTCCCATTTCTTTTATTTTGGTATCAGTTTGCCAGAGAGACAGAAATACTAATAAATTATAAACTTGGGGATCATATGCTAACAGATCCTGGCAGAATGATCACAATGATGCCACAAAAGCAAACTATTTAATTGAGCATAATTGCACTAGAAAATCTTAGGGATAAGAAAGGAAATGCCAAAGTGTAAAAACCAAACAGTACAAAAGAAGCAACTGGGTGGGAGAAACGGATGGGTAATTGAAAGCTTTTCTAAATATGGTTTGAGAATATTTGGGAGGCAGGGGAAGGGAAGAGTAAGGGAAATGCCAAAAACCAGTTGGACAAAACCCGTAAGCTTTTTGCCTTATCTATGAGAATCAGATGATGTGTGTCATGCTAGTTTTTATAGTCATCACCCACAGTCTTACCCTGATAAAATCAAATTTGACAGTAGCACAATATAGAGGTTTAACTGACAGCGCACACAGCACATTTGCTAGTCATAATGCCACAGTTTAATGACTGACGTATCTGGGAAGCTAATTCAGATTTTTCTCTCTCTTTTTTTTTTTTTTCAATGGGATAAAGGAGCATCCAGTTAATTCTAACCATCAATTCAAGCCTTGTGACAAAACTGATGCTACATACTCTGTTCTTGTTCTGCATATTCTGCAAATTGAACTACAGGAAAAGAGCCACTTTGTACATTCATCCGGAGAGAAAATTCATTTTGTATTTTTGTATATACACCAGCTTGTTACTTTTTATGTCAACGAAGTAACTGGCCTGAATTGTTAAACAGCCTATGAATTACAAATGGTGTGCCTGTTTTGAGAAAAATTACAGGTTACAGAATTTTACAAGCAGATATAGTATAAATAAAATATTCATATAAAAATAGTCTCTTACAAAATATATTCTTTTATCCCATGGTTCATTTTCCAAAGGTGGAAACTTGTCTGGTGTTTTGCATTTATAGGTCATGTGTTATTTCCAACTGGATTTTTGAAATGATCCTTTTTAAAAAAAAAAAATGGAAAAAATGTGTACTGTGATATATAGAGGAATGAATAGAAATTTGAGATTCCAGACAACTAGCAGCATACAGCCCAAAATTATAAAAGATGCCTGCTTTTGTACTTAATACCTGCAGAAACCATCCTGCATTTGCAACTAGTAGAAATACCTAAGTAAACAATAATATATACACCTCAAGGGTTTTTCCCTCTACTGAATCTACAAAAATGATTCCACAAAAAAGCAGGATATCTACTTTAATTGCAGAATGCTTCCCAAAAAAATGGTGGTAGAGGGTTTTTAATTAAATAAATTAATATTAGTTTTATCTGCAAAAGTGATTAAATATTGCTATAATTATTATGCCGAGATTTCCCAACACACTGTGCTAAAATCAGCAGCAGAGCAGAAAAGCAGCTAAACCAGTGTTTATATGGGAAGCACCCATTGGTCTACTTGCATTAGCACAGGCTGAAGAATGGGAATACAAGGAACAACCAACAAGGAACCACCAACAGAAGTTTTTTGCAAATGTAGAAATCCCTACAACTGCATAATCCACTCTCTTTCAATGGAAATTCACACAGATGCATTGTCTCCCAGTTGTGGACAAAGCCCCTCTTAAAATATGACCTTTTTTTTTTCTCAGATCACACTTTAGGCACGTTGAATGGTCTTCTGATCACTTTCATCCGGCCTCATGAATGCCTCCTCCAAGGAAATTCAACTTTTCTCACAATTTTAAGGCAGTCCGTAATGTTTGGATGGCCCAGATTATTTGAGTATTTCTCCAATTTATTTTATTTTTGTATAGTTTATGTTAGCTAAAGTTTTGAATTAGGCAAATAGTTTGTTTCTGGGTTCCTTTTAAAACATCTGGGTGTAGTTTTTGGGCTATTCCCAAAAGTCTTTGACCAATATCCACATAAACACTGTTAAAAAGGGAGGAGGGGAAATGGGATTATTTTACTGGGTTTTCTTTTGGAAACCATTTGGGCCTTTGCTACAGTATTATTTAGACACACTGAGCTTATGTGCAAAAAAAGGTATGTACTCCGAGGCTTCAGGTTCCCCTGCCAAAGCCACACTTTCATTTACAGGTGTAGACTTCTGTTCGTTCACTGCATGTGTTACATTTGACGTAACAGCACCAGTGAAATTTGCAGTTGCACTGCCAGACTCTGGAATATTGATGAGTATTATAACCTCGTCCACAACACATTAGGTCACAGCCGTTGGTCTGCTGGGCTGTTTTGTTGCACATTCTGCCCTGTGTACCCACACTGCCAGTCACAGGATCCTCTTCACAGTAGTTGGGTGACTTCTCTATGTAGACCAAGTCTGTATCCATCGGTTTACGATAGGAGAGTGGTTTCTTTATCTTCAGAAAAGTGGGGCGCTTATGACGACTTGCCCGCACAGGTTCAACCTGAACAGCTTCATTGTATTTGTCTTTAAGGATATAGCCCAGCTCCCTGAATTTAGGAAGAGTTGTCCAGCATGTTTTAGTAGTGCATGATCCTGACACTCCATGGCACTTGCACTCCAACTTCATGTTCTCTTCAAGGATCTGGAGTGAAAAGAAAAGAAGACATGATGTTTGAAACAAAGGAGGAAGGAAGATTTGGAGGCAGAATTAAATTATTGAAGAACTCACAATCTAGTATAATTACCCACATTTCTGTTTTCACACCACCTACATGATGCTTTCAATGATGAAAATGAACATGTTTTAAAAAGCCGGAACAGACACGCTATACTAGCAGTTGTGTTATGGTTTGTGTTAAAAATTGTGAGGTATTGCAAATTTAGCTCAATTGTATTTTAACTCCTTGCAAATTGTTCTGTTCAAAAAAAGTATTGCAACTCTGAGATTTTTTTTATAGAATTTATTCTGTGTTTTAAAATATAAAGTTAACCTACTTGTTCATTAAAAATACATTATTTTCAGCAAGTCCAATAAATGGGAAATAAATTGAGTATGAAAATATATCGGACAAACCTAACCATAGCGAATGATCTTACAGATAGATATACATTCCATTTTGAAGCAACCGACCAATACGTTTTCTTACAAAATATTAGAAATTTGGGAAGAAATCTAAATATATGCCATGTTTCCTTTTCATAGACATAAAGTCTCTTTCTACAATGTTTTATGTATATAAAACAACTATGAGATAAGTTGGGCCGAGTGAAACTGACTAATCCAAAGTCAGATATCAGGGGACTTAAATCTGAATGTTCCTAGCCCAGGTGAGCCATTACAATACACTGACTCTCAATTCAGTTCAAATGGCTAAATGCCAAGAAATATTCTTTATTTTTGCAAACAAACAAAAATAACAATAAAAACAGAACAAATAGGGTGGTGAAAAGCTCCATAGTTTAGAAATTAAATTTTCAGAACTTCAAAATAGTCCATTCACACCCTTTCTCCAAACCATCCCAACTTCTTTGAGATCAAGGCATTTTGAGAATGGCTCAGCAATTTTTGAAGTACATCCCCTAAAGTGGAAGTGAGTTGAGGTGTTCCAGGCTTACTTTGTCCCTATCTTCAAGACATCTCAAACTGCTTCTAATCCAGAAGATGTTTTCCTGGAAGCCACCTAAGCGCTTTGAAACACCTAGACTAGAAGAGCTTCGGTATGTTCCGGAGATGGAATAGAATATTTCAGAAGATTTTTTTTACAATATTCCAATTCCAAATTAGTCAGTTTTTCCTCTTTCTTAAGAATAATCAATACTGTATATGTCTTCCATCATACTGAACAGAACACAGTGAAAGTTGCTTGCCTGATCAATCTCATTTTATAACTAGAAGTGTCATTATCCTTAGTTTCTATATTTATTTTCATCCTTTATTTTCTATTTTCTAATTTTCATGAAGTTACAAAATAAAATGTTACTTACATTGTGTGAAACTTCACTGCTCTTTTACATGCCGATTTACTGATTTACTGATTGATTTGCTATGGTGTCATACTTGGTCAAATTTCTTACCTATCGCAATCATTTTATGTATCATTTATAACAAAATAAATAAGTTTCCAATGTTTTGGCAAGAAATAAAAATATGTCTGCATTACACATTCAGGCAGCCCTATCATTAGGAAGTTTAAAAAACCTGGCTCCCTTAAAGATTAGTAGAGAGAAATTCAAAATTCTAAAGCCCTTCCAAATACAGCCTGAAAACAGCATTTTAGGAAGGCTAAAGTAGGATCTATCATAGAAAACCCTGCACGTAGAATTTAGTCTAGTATCTACAGGCAAGGGTTTTAGACTGGGAGAGCAACCATTTAATGCTGCTGTTGTAAGGATTATGATTTTCTTTATGTACAACATAGTGCACATTATTCTAATCACATCCTAATGTTATAAATTATGCTTCAGGTTTTGCTACATCCTTCACTTTTCCATTCGCACATACCCAAATGGTAACAAGGGCAATAACCTAATCTGTGTTCATTTTAAAATCTCATAGTTATGTACTGTGATTAAGCTTGCAGCTTTGATGAAAGTAGACTACACTTTTACAGTGTCCAAGTTCCAATTCAGCCCGTGGATAGACAGAGACATGACTGCAGAGGGAATCAACAGCTCCATTTGAAAGAGCTGAGTAAGCTGCTGCAGAGGATCAGTAGCTGAAAAGTCTTGTGACCTATGTTGAGCTTGCTGTTCTTCGGATTGTATATTAATGCCAACTGGAACAAGTACTGTCTAAATCTTTCTGATATTTCCTCCCAATTTCACCAGCTTCCAACCTCAACTTTGAAATAAACTTTCCTTTCCTTTTTTCGGAAAGTTTTTATAGACACATTTTAGACACAGATGAATGTATATCGCTGGTAGGGATATGCACTGATGATAAGATTTGGGTCGGGCACAAGTTTGTTCTCTTGCGAAATAGCTTAGTTTAACTTAGTAAAAATCAGAGACTATCTGATTTGATCCAGGATCCAAATCTAGCGTGAGTTGCCCCTTTTCCAGTGTCTCTAATGTGGAACTTAGAGTGCTTTTTCTACTTTTAGGAGGTGCTCTACTTCAACTAGCTTCTCAGTCTCAGTATACTATTATGGTACTTTGTGTTCCCAAAACGTTGTGGCAGAGTTGCGTTATACTGATTATAGGTAGCCTTACAATCACAATTGAAAGCAGAATTTTTCTTGCTAAGCAAAGCAGTTGTTAAGTAAGTTGCACCTAGTTTGCCACAGTCGTTAACCAAATTACTGCAGTTGTTAAGTGGACCATACGGTCATTAAGAGAATCTGGTTTTCCCTGTTGACTTCGCTTGTTGGAAGCCAGTTGGGAAGATGGAGATCACATGACTCCAGGACATCGCAATTGCTGTAAACACCTGCCAATTGCCAAGTGCCTGAATTTTGATCATCTGAGCGGGGTGATGCTGCAATGGTTATAGATGTGAGGACTGATTGTAAGTCAATTTTTATAGTGCAAATGTGTCACTAAATGAAAGGTCATACGTCAAGGACTACCTAAATGTTTATGTTGCCTCAGTATCATAGATGAACTGAAGAGAGGCATCTTCCCTTGAAGCATTTCAAAAAGATACTTGACTCAAAGCTTCATGAAAGCAATGCATACCTTTAAAACTCCACATGTCACTATAACCTTTTAACTTTTTTATAGAATGGAATTAAATGTTCAGATATTTTAAATGCTTCTGAGTGGAATCTTTTGCCCAGTTTCTGAAAAACAGTAGCAGTGGTTTTGGAGCTAAGCTCCATGTAATTATACCAGAAAGTTCCTGTAACTGTTGATTCTGAAATGTGTTTAAACACGATAAATTAGCCTCTGCTTCTTAGCGAACAATTTCTATGAAAATTGAAGTTATTGTAGAGGTGCCCTGTTGTCAAGAGACCTCCCTAATTTAAGATAGATTAAGAGATTTCAGAGTTTCAATTGTGATTTTTCTAAAAGGAAAATAAGTGCTTTTTACTTCATTGAAACTTGGCCATAATTATACAATATTTGCTATTTGGGAACTCCTTAATAGTGTAAGATTCTGGTAGGTTCAGAAAAGTGAATTCCTAGTTCTCACTGTGTATATAAGTATTTTGATTTGAAGCTCATTCCTAAATCAACTAATGTTCCCTAGAGAACTTCTTCTGAACTTCAGAAGTGGTTCTTAAAATATTCCACCCAGCTTTCTTCCTTCTCCTATCTGCTTTTCCTCCCTCTGCACATTTGTAGATGTATTTGCCTCTCCACACTGCTCAGACAATGAGTCTTCCAGTGGTCCCAATTCTGTTCATTCAAAGCCAGATCAAAGCTTCCTCTTTTTACTTGGAACTGGAGCAAGTCCCATGCATTCAGAAGTTGCCTGCAGAAGTTGTGAATGCTCCAACACTGGAAGTTTTTAAGAAGAGATTAGATAACCATTTGTCTGAAGTGACGTAAGGTTTCCTGCCTAAGCAGGAGGTTGGACTAGAAGACTTCCAAGGTCCCTTCCAACTCTGTTATTCTATTCTATTCTATTCTATTCTATTCTATTCTATTCTATTCTATTCTAAGATTGGGTTATTGGTAGTTATTTAGTGTTTTTTGAAGCACAGGTTCAAATTCTGCTGCTGGGGAGAACAGCAGAAAAGGTTTATGCTCTTCTGTCCATTTTTGTGAGCTTCCTTAGTGCACAAGTTGAATACTATGTGACATAGCATGGACTAAATGGGCCACTGATCCAATCTAATAAGGAACTTCCTAGTAAGGAAAATAGAGGATAGCATAACTTTAAAGAGGGCTGAAAGTAGAGCAAGAACTAGTTTGGTGTAGTGGTTAAGGCCTCAGACTAGAACTCTGAGATTGTGAGTTCTACTCCTGCCTTGAACATGAAGCCATCTGTGTAACTTTGGACTACTCTAGTCATTTTTCTCAGCCCTAGGGAAAAGGCAATAGCAAACCATTTCTAAACAAACCTTGTCAAGAAAATGGCAGAGACATGTCCAGGTGGTCTCCAAGAATGAGACATAATAGAATGGAAGAAAATAAAAGTAGAGCATGGTATCAGTGGCAAGAATGAAAATGTATCCCCATCAATGGCAACCCTTTATTATAAAATGTGTTTGGTTCATGAAAATAAAAGTGAACAAATCCATGGCTCTTGATGACTGGATTAAGCTGGAGGAAAGTTTTGGCTATTCTTCTTACCATTTGCAGGGAAACAGCATTTAGGAGGGCAAAACAGGCAATGGAAGGGTGAAGCTTCAGAGATGAAAATGCCATTGGCTCTAGATTTGCAAGAACAAAACTCTATTCATCCTTTCTTTTCCTTTTTCCCAAAAGCATTTGGGAGTTGCTACAACAACCGGAAACACACTGGATGGATGAATGGAAGAAAGAAGAGTGTAAAGGAGCAGTCCGCTATGGTTCTGGTTGGAAGGATTCCATTCCATCTGCCTGATTCAGATAAATGAGGATGGCAGTCATCGTTCTGCCTCATCCCACTTTGAAAAGTATCTTCTCTAATTTGCAAAGGCAGCTGACACCAGCACATTGCGGTGTCCATTTAGACCATTTATAAGGTCACTAAAGCATATGTTATTGAAGCTTTCCCTAGGGAGGTTTGCGGGACTAGCAAGCCCAGAATATTTCTGGTTAAAGCTGTTTTCTTAGTATCAAGGCTTATGTTTGATTTAGAAGAATTCTTTAGCTGTATCAACCTATGTTTCAGAAAGAAAACTGTCATTATGAGCGGTAATTGAATTCATGATTTTTCAGTAAGTATACTGTGGTTGGACATAGTTTTATTATGCTTTTATAAGTAAGTTTTGTAAATTGTTTATCATTTTTATAATTGACCAGTATATAAATATTATGAAATAAACAAATCAATGTACCACAGTGATTATGGTAGACAATTTTGAAATTAGAGAGTTGCTTCTAAAAGGGAAATTACAATTTATTATAAACAAGTGTTTTGATTGGAATCATGGTGCACTGAAAGAAACTCTGGTAATTCACATTCTTGACAGGTGCAATATCATTAATTAAATCAAATCTTCAGAACAAAAACAATTAGCTCTGAGTAATTGCAGTGCATCATTATATTGTCATATTCTTTGCTATACCCAATTCCCAAATAACAGAATTCAAGTATACCACAACTGAGCTGGCAATAAATTAAGTCATATCTCCAACAACATTTAATCATGGGTATTCAGAAATTTGGATCTCCTTTCAAATTGGAATATAATCATTGTGTGGAATGAATACAGGTAATCCTCGACTTACAACCACAACTGAGCCCAAAATTTCTGTTACTAAATATATGTGAACTGGATTTTGCCCCATTTTATGACTTTTCTTGCCACAGTTATAAGTGGACCATTGCAGTTGTTATGTCAGTAACACAGTTGTTTAGTGAATCTGACTTTCCCATTGACTTTGTTTGTCATAAGGTCGCAAAAGTTGATCACATGACCCCAAGGTACTACAACTATTATAAATATGAGTCAGTTGCCAAGCATTCAGACTTTTATCACATGACCATGGGGGTTCTCCAAAGGTCGTAAGTGTGAAAAATGGTCGTAAGTCACTTTTTTCATGCCATTGTAACTTCAAACAGTCACTAAATGAACTGTTGTAATTTGAGGACTTTGTTGTATATTTTAGGTGATAATGAACGCGTCTGAACTTAAAGGTACTTACTTAAAATTTTAAAAGTTGATTATTTAGCTTTGTCATAAGATAAATCTGCCAAAACTGAGCTACATATGTGGACCTTAGAAGTGGTAAATGCTACAATGAGGTGCAGCACAGTTCTTTCCTCTTTGAAGGACAAAGCAATATGTTTAAATCCATTGGTACTGAAACTCTATTAAGAACCTCAGAGTTTCAAGGGGATTCAGGGAATGTAGGGTAGGGATCTATAATCAGATAAGAAGTTCAAAGTCACATGCAATTTCTATGATCTCCACATCACCTTCCTGCTATAATTTAAGACTGCAATTGTCTAAAGATAGTAATCTCTTTCCATTCTAAGAACTATCCTCACCCAAAAGGCTTAATGAATAGGCTTGAATATCTTCCAATTTAACAATTGAATAATTGGAATGGACAAGTTTGACAATATAAATATTTGAGACATGGCTTTGCCTCACTCTGTGGTAGCTTTACTTTCTAAAAAGCATTAAACATGGTGTCCAGCCACCAATTTATTATTCCAGTCATCAATAATAGCATATTATTTACCTGTGGGAAATGTTCATCAGATATGAGCTCCTGGTCCAGCCTCAGTGCTATGTCATATTATTCTACATCTCCATCTTAAGCCACTCAAAGTAGTTTTCTTTTGGGTGAAGTGCATTTAATTGACAAAAACTTCAATTTTGCAATTTGTTACATTGCAGCTCTGTGAACTTGGAAATATTTTCAGATTTGCAGGAAATGTGAGCCTTCTCAATGAACTGAATTTAGTCTGAGCTTATTCATACCACTCAGTTGCCCCATTGTCAGAATGGGGAGCCAAGCATTTTTGGAGGGCTGAGGTGAAATCTTTCTTCATCAATCATCAACCTATTGTCAAAACAACTTCAGGCAACTGAAGTTTTTTTTTTTGCTTTACTTCCGAAGTTTGTTTTTCTTTGTTATTGCCTTGAGTGTTCCTCTCCATTTGAAACAGTGTGATTCAGATTGCTGCAGGCTAACTTCTACTAAGGCAAACTTCAGAGATCTCTATTAGAACAGGACACACGTTAACTGTAACCTAATAATCCTCTCCCTCCGAGTAAGGAAACCCTGAACAGGTAAATTCAACTCAGTTCTACTCTTTGATGTTAACTTACTGGAGAGAAGCTTGCTGGGGCCTTTTGTCTTAGAGCAGGGGTGTCAAACTTGCGGCCTGTGGGCCGGATGGGTCACCCGCTGGCCCTGCCCCACCCAGTTTAGCGAAGGGGAAAAAAAATCCCAAGTTGACACCACTGTGACGACATGAGTTTGACACCCCTGTGTTAGAGTCTTCCCAGAGAAAAATAAAAATGGCATCTTCCATGTTATGTTCAAACAAGAAATTTCTAGAACTGAGGAAAAAATCATTTACTTACTGCATGTAATCACTTAAACTGTATTCAGATTTTGATTTTATTTGGATACGCTCAAAACCTTGCCCACATTTCTTTCACAAATATTTTTCTACGAAGTCCAGTCTCCATTGTGAAGAGCTTACTTGTTGTTTACATATACTCTTGGAATTCCATTTTTCCCCCTTAATTCCAACAAAATGCTTCAGTGTTTCTCTTTTCTCTTGCTTGTTTCCTAATAAAGTTAACACATCAGGCTAGAAAATGGATGTGTAAGACTATAAATTCTAATCCCACCAATATCAGCCATGAAAACCAGCTGGCTGATCTTGGGTCAATCAGTCTCTTAGCCCAACCCACCTCATAGGGCTGTTGTGGAGAAAATAGGAGAAGGAATATGTGTTAAATATGTCCACCTTGAGTTATTTGTAAAAATAATAAAGACAGGCTATAAATAACTAAATGTGAAAAATATTATACACCTATTCGGCAATGTTAAGGAGGAATGAGAAGCTTTAATTTATAAATCTTAAAAGCAAACCCCAATAAATAATATAAGTAGATCAAAGTTTGTAACAATCTTCTGATAAAGGTTACAGGTAACAGAAGCTTTACTCTAAAACAGAAAAAGAGAAAAGTTGTTCAGAGCATTGTATAATTTATAGAGAATGTGCATCCTTCCATCCTTGTAATATCCACCTTGTGCAATATTGATGTTACAGTACATGGAAGATAGTTTGATATATGTTCCCTGTTGTTCATATTTATTGTTTCAAAATGAATTTAATATTTAAAGCATTATTGATGTTTCCTATCCATACTCACTTGCACCCAAGATAGGGGGAATAAAGAAGTGAGAAGCTATCCCAATCAGCAATCTCAAGGTGATGTTTCCTTGTTGTTCATCAGATACCAAATATTTGTCATTTCTTTGTCCTTTCTCTATGCTTTAATACTGGGAAAGAAGGCTTGGTCTTTTCTATTAGCTGCATCTCTAGGATGCTGTCATGCTTTGTCCTCATGAGTTAGTCTGGACATGGACCCAGAACATGCATGTTCCAAGCAAAGATATTCTAGAACAGGGGACAATTGGGAAAGTGCAAAGTTGGGGGTAACTAAGCAGGGGAAAGTGAAAAAAAAGACTGGAAAGCTAGGTGGGCTGGGCTTGTTGGGTATGCTTTGCTTATTTCTGAAAACAGTGGAAATACTAGGGGAAGATGACACTGGGAAAATGCAGGAGATGTGGATAATCCAGTTAGGAATGCATTTGCCAGGAAGAGAATGAGAGAGTTGGACAGACCTGGCTTGGATAGGCTATGTGGATGGGTTGGATAGGCCAGTGGTGATTGTGGATAATGGGAGGAAAAGAAAGGCAAGCATTCAGTGGTGGAATTCAAAATTTTTCACTACCGGTTCTGTGGGCATAGGTTGGTGGGCGTGGGTTGGTCATGTGACTGGGTACTCACGTCAGCTCATGCGACTGGGTGGGCGTGGCCAACTCCACATCACTCACATTGAGGGACACCTTGCCTCGTCCTGCTTGCCTGGCCTCCCAAGCTCTTCTGGTCTTTGTCTATTAATTTGTCTACTACTACAGTGTCTGGTTGATTATCTAATGCCTGCCTGTCCTTC
>JANHFL010001295.1:401113-412495 GCA_032468155.1 Oxyrhabdium leporinum
TTATAAAGCTGTAAACCGCCCCGAGTCTTCGGAATGGGGCGGTATATAAATGTAAAAATAAATAAATAAATAAATTACAGAGCACCTTCCCTGCTGAAGCAACCAGGAAACCGCCTCTGATAGTGAAGATGTAATGTATTATATATCTCTTAGCAGAACCCAGTAGGGGAGAATACGAGATTCAATTTCTTCTGCAATTCTGTTTCCTTGGTTAGACCTTTGCTGGCTCAGATCTTATGTACTCATCCCCACCGGAGCACTTTAAAAAGTCATGATGGCTTCAAAGGATACATAGACCGTCGAAGTGAGGGATCTGAACATATCTAGAACCATCGTCCATTCTAACTAAATGTCATCAGTCTCCCCATTCACATCCAATATGTTTTCGATAAAGGAAGCTTATCTGTTCAGTTGTTGAACTTCACAGGCTAGAGATAGCTGTGATCTTTACAGAACTATCCTGCTAGAGTCTTGCTCCAGATTTGGATTTCCAGCTTACTCCCCTGCTATAATTTGTGCCTGGGAACATGGGATACTTTTGGCGTTGGACTGAATGTGTAATTTGCATCATTTTCACTAGTGATAGTTATACTCCATTAATACTTTTGCTAGTCATCTTTCACCTACTGCACCAAGGGAGGCTGTGATGTTGGACAGATTCCCTGTCAGCTCTAGGTTTTAATGTTCTGCTGAAAAGAAATATAGTGACGTTACTGTCTTGGGTGAAGGGTTAACTAGAGGAAGAGGTGAGTGTTTGCCATTTCAACAAAGTTTGCTGTCATCTGAGGATGTGGCAGCACAGCAGCTTAATGACACTGGAACTGCTGGCCAGAAATGGTCTGCATTCCAGCAGTTCGAGTCCAGCTCTCTGAGATGAAGTGAGCTCCCGCCGCTTGCTCCCTGGCTCCTGCCCACCCAGCAGTCCGAAAGCATGCAATATTAAAAGTACATAAATGGGTACCACTTTGGTTGGGAAAACGTATTCATGTAGGCAGAGAGCAGAAGCCAATGCTGGACCTAGCTGGACACAAGACAATGCAACACAAGGCGAGACGAGATCGGCGGAGGAGCCCGGAACAGCCAGCAACATGATCACCTCTAGTCAGCTGGTATAAGCTAGTTCACCTCCTGAGGTGCACCAAGGATATGCATGCGAGTGCTGAACAGAATGAACTAGAAATTTAGGCTGTCAAGACTGCATTGTGTCTAATATTTGTAGATTTCCCTGACGTTGTATGCCAGACACTGCATAAATAAATGTTCTCATCTGGAGCAATAAGGGCAAGATAAATTTTATTCTGTATGTTATAATCAATACTGGGCCACAGTATAGCCCATTTTACTCATTCATGACACTCAGTGAGTCAGTATTGACTGTGTCTAGATATAAGGTAGTGATTTTCATATCCATCAGGAATTACAATCCAACTTTGTAAATCGACCCCAAATAGTGAACAGTATGGTGAATGACAATGATAATTAAAGTTTCCTTAATCAGTTACTGTAGTTATATGAACCACAGCCTAGGCCAGTTATTCTAATAACATTGATTAGCATATCTACTCAAATGCTAATAAGTTATCATATAATATCCTGCTGAAAGCATTTCATTATACAATAAATTAATTTAGAATTTCATCAGTGTGATTTATAATTAATTGGAAAAAAAATATCTTACATTTCTTTCTTTAAAGAAATAACTTCCTTTATTTTTAAAAGTGTGTTAAAGGTATCAGAGGCATCCAAAGTGTTATGGGCTTCAAATTGGTGAACTCAAGCAGGCAATTGAAGCTTCACCCCCTTTTTAGCATTTTTAACATATGTCAAACACACTACATGAATGTAAAAGGAGGCAGGGTTTCAATCCTCCCGCTGCACTTTCCATTGGGAAGCCAGTGGCCATTGTTTTGGGTGCCCTGAAAACCAGGGAATCATTTATAAATCTAACTCAATCATCCCCAATGAAGAGTAGAAGCAAAATTCCAAGAGATTTTCTTTTTCTTTGGATCTTCTTATTTGTAACACAATGATCAATCCTCAAGCTTAAAGCTAGCTAGATTTGCCTGGTTCTTTTTATTTATTAAACAGGCTTATGGATTAGTCTAATATCAGGTTATGAACATCCACAGCTATTTTTCAGTGAAGGGCAAAGGTACAATGCTATACACACACACACACACACACATTTAAGTACATGATTTGTTAAGACTAGAAACTTGAAAAGTACCTGCACTGAATTGAAAAGCATTTGTCTATTAAGATCAGTAGTGTCTATGTCTGCTGTGCGTAGAATTAAAAACTGGAGTCCTTTCCAAACGCAACCAGTTAAGATAGAAATTAAACCTGGGATTTGTCCAAGAAACAAAACAGAACTCTGCAACTGATCTGCAAATCTTCAAGCATTCTGAAAACTTTAGGAGCCTTCTGAGAGATCATAGTCGACTCTATGGAGACCAGCCTTTGCATGTGGATGGAGAAAAAATGGATATATTTGGCTATAGTTTAAAACTCACTTTATTTCCATAGTTTTGATTACCTATTATCTTCATAAGCTAACACAAAGTATTTTCTATAATATTTAAATTTTAAACTTCAAAATTTCTCTTGAATTCAGATGTGTTCATGGAATAGCAGATTACATACTGAATTGTACATTTACTAATAAAATATCTGGTCATAAAGTCAGTTCTTGAGGTTTTTTTGCCAATTAAATCTTCAGTTAATGGTTGATTTCTAAGATGCTGATCAACTTACACAAGAATGCCTGGCATTAGTCATGAGCTGGATAAACACAAACTGAGGTACTTCTGATCAGTCAAAAGGTAAATCAAGGAATAAGAACGTCATCTATATTGCTTGGTTAGGAACTTAATTTGTTTTGAAAATATAGAACTGTCTGTCATTGCCACTCAACTGTACTCTCCAGATTCCAGACTTATTCATAGAAAAATAAATGGTAGATTTAGAAAAGAGTTTACGAAGACCACATTTATGTATCTTACTAGATTTGAGTGCCCTAGCTGCTCAGTCAAACTTTTGAGCAGTTGCATGCCAATTGCCCAGCTTGAGAAGGTGAGAACCTTATTTAGGAAGGGTCAGGGGAAGAGGTCAGGAGAAACATACCTTGTAGCCTCATAGGTATATCACGTAGACATATTGTAGGTATATCACAAAGTTCTTCACTCAATAATTTCACTGCTCCTACAATTACATTCAGTCTTTTGCCCTACCCATCCCTCAGACTCAGCCCAGTAGAGGATTGACTAACAGCACTGGGTAACTCTACAAAGTACACTTTTCTCCTCTGATCCTGACTCACAAAATGAACATTAAAAACCCTGGATTATTGAGATAGACTTACATAATTCATAATGTTCCTACCATTGTTCTACTTTTTCCAGTCTGTGTAATTAAGGTTTTGTAAGGCTCTTTAAGGAGACTTCATTTCAATGCATGAAGTACCCCTTTGAAGCTGTTTGGCCAGTCAACACATACCGATACATACTTGTAAACCAGCAGCCATGTTAATTCCTTTCATGTTGCTGGGGGCCTCATCTGTGGTTCCGGTGACTGATAGAGGCTTCTGCACACATCAACCACTGGAAACACTAGAAAAAACTTTCAAGTGACATCTCTCATTCAACTTGGTCCCTTCTACATCATAAGAAGCTTCCTTGAAGCAAGATCCAGCTGCCTCAAATACTCCTGTTTCTAACCAAAATGGGTTTCATCTGCACACAGAGATGAGGAGAATGTTTTTAGTGTTCAAAAACTCAGAAAACGCATCCCAAAGTATGAACCAAGCTTGAAAGAATACCAATTCCTGGTTTGTATCTTTTGTTTTGTTTCTTTTAATAAATCCACTTGGAGAATATGTTTTTGAGTTGGGAGCAAGGATGTGGCAAGGATGTAGCAAGATGCAAATCTTTGAAATATTGAGAAAATGTATTTGAAGATTCTCTACTTTGATTATTTAAATCACACACATAGGGCACACACAAAATTCAAATACAGGTAGTCCTCAACTTACAATTATTTATTTAGTGAGCATTCAAAGTTACAATGGCACTGACAAAAATGACTCATATCCAGTCTTGCATTTATGACTGTCATAGTATCCACTTCACATGGTCACATGATAAAAATTCAGGCATTTAACAACCAGCATGTATTTCTGACAGTTACAGCATCCCGGTGTCATGGGATCACCATTTACAACCTCCCCAGCTGATTTCCTACAAGCAATGTGGAAAGATGCATTCATTTAAATGACCATTTGATTCACTTAGCTGCAGTGATTTGCTTTAAAACCATAGCAAAAAATTAGGCACAACTTATGTAACAGCCACCTTGCTTAGCAACTGAGATCCCAATCTCAACTGTGGTTGTACATCATGGACTACCTGTAGCTCTTTTTACTCAATAATACAATATAGTGCAGGTGAGCAGATTTTTTTTCAAAGGGATGCTGCATTAGGAATGAACAACCCATCCTTCAACAACCCTTCGTCTTTTAGGCACTTTCCACTGATATCATTGGAAGCTCTTTTAAAATTGTCAACAATTTTTTTAATCTTTAATTAACTGCTAATTAGAAATTATACTTTTCTAGACTAAGGAGTTAGGGCCCAGATGGATCCCTAATACCCATTTTATGCTCCCTAAGCAGAAGGTAACCCAAATTTGGTGAAAACTGTACAAAACTGGCAGCTAAACAGAAGAAACCATTATGCTAGGAATGTGGTTATGACGAATGTACTGTACATCCACAAAATCCTGGGACAATCTCACAATAAGGCAGCAGAGAGTCTGATGGTAAATTTTATCATCAGAATCACAGTGATCTTAGGCTAATTTTCAGCTGTATGGATGCTTAAGAAAGATGTAAAAGGGATAAAAACTTGGGAATCAATCTGGGAATCTTGGGAATCAATGAAAGATTGGTTCCTGTAAAGAATACAAGCCTGCTTATTTGTCTTGAGGTGGTGTTGCTTCAGAATTAGATTATGTTTCTCCAAATCTTCAGCATCCACATAGTTATGCTATATCTTGATAACTTGGAAAGTATTTGCATTATTCTGTATTTCCAAGTTCTTCAAAGGGTGACAAGGAACTCCCTTTCACTTATAGCAGAGAGTTGGTCAAGTAGGTGATAATGTTCACACTATTCCCAATAGCTTCTAGTTCCTAACAAATAATTTCCACACTATCCCCAAAAGCTTCTAGTTCCTACAAACTCCAAGCCTTTCATCTTTCACTCTAGCAGTATTTTCTAGGACCCAAATATATATGTTAACCATAAAAAGTAAAATTGTAACATATACATATAAGAAGGCAGTTGATCTGAGCTCCTTAATCACAAGACAGATACATGAAGATATTTTTAAAATATTTTAATGAGTGTAACTCTTCTAAAAAGTTTTCTCTACAAAAAAACAGGAATACTACGTTTGGTGTACCTAGAGCTATCTACCTGAAAGATGAAGCACAACTTCAGAAATCAGGAAGATCTTAAACTTCTGTTGCAATTTTGAGTATTGATACATCTATTTAAGATAAACTTGCCAAAATATTTTTCTTTTTTTAGGCTGCCCTTAGTACCATAATTTCATCATTTAAGGAACATATGCCATTCACAGTTCTGTACTATTTTAATGCATATCTAAGTATTGGTGAATTAAGAGTAAATGGGTCTGGATCAGTTCTCCCAGCAAATCAAAGCATCATACTCAGATGCATCTTAGACACACCTTTCTCTTAGTGTTGCCTTTATATTCTTCCCCTTAGGCTACCCTAGAACTCTGTCAATGCTCTTTCTCCCAAATCCTCTTTGAACTTTGACTGGCTTCTTTCCAAGAGTACTTAAATCTGAGGACATAGATGCAAGCATGTCATCTCTGTTAGAAATAACAGCTGTGGATAAAGGATTAAAAGCATCATACGATTACATGTTTGGAACCATGCCCTTAGCATGTCTTGTTGTCAGTTGAAAATAACATATAAGAAATATTTGGTGTTACAAACCATGGAATGATTCAATTGCGGCTTCATCACATTTAAAATGAAGTCATTGTATAATTATGTTTCTCATATGCTAAATTGATGGGAGGAGCCTAAATTATCAAACAAAGAAAGTCAATGCATCCATCTGATTATGCATGAGTGAGAAAGTGGCTGAAATCATGGACAGCAAACAAATACACCTCACATCTAAAGAGAAAAGAATGCAGATGCTGTCAAGGAATTCCTTATGTACTCAACAGGGAGCTTTGTCACACAAAAAATAATCATTAGCAATAGTTGACATCAATTGCAATGGAAGTACTAAGGAAAATCTGCAATGTTTTTCAGCTATGATTTTTAAATCCACATTCTTCCTTGAAAAGTGGCACTAGCATGAGTAACATCCATACTATCTACTCAGAAGCATAAAATTATAGATTTCTTGTGGGTCTTCACTGTATGTAGGACTATAACCCATAGGAACACTACATTTCAGTAAATCAATTAATAGTAAATGAAGTACACATAATCCTCAATTTACAACCATTCATTTAGTGACTGTTTGGAATCAAGATGGTACTGGAAAAAAAAAAGTATTTATTAAGGTCATGTGATCACATCTGTGATCTTCCCAGACAGCTTCCAACAAGCAAAGTCAATAGGGAAAGCTTGATGGGCTTAGTGGTTGTGTGATTCGCTTTAAACTATAGTGAGTCGCTGAAGGTCATAAAATTGGGTGCAACTCACTTAACAACCACCTTGCTTAGCGACAAAAAAAATCTGACTTACTGTGGTCATAAGTCAAGGACTACCTGTAGATGCATTTCATTGGAATTCAAGACTCACTGGCTGCAAGTCAATACAGATAGCAACACTTCTACAAAGATAGCCACACTGGTGTTGAAATATATCCATTGATTTTCTAAAGTTAAACTTTCAGTTGTATAATAATGAAAAAAATAAACCCAAATAAATCCTAATTAGGATCACCATATAGGTTTATTTAAGCTCACCTCCCCTAACATGGTACCTTTCAAATACCTTCCCATTTATGCATGCCCACTATATTTCATCCACCTAGGTGGAAATCATGGGAATTGCAGCCTAATAATCAAATATATTCAAAGAACATCCATTAAAGAAAATTTCTCATGTGTCCCAAACTAGTTCACATTTGTATACAAAAAGTGTGCTTAGTTTTTGAAATAGCTTGACTATTTCCTATAGAAGACTATGCAGTATAACTATTGGTATTTATTGATGACAAATCACATACAGGTCCTCAAATTTCAATTTTCACCTATATTTGGGACCTTCCTGTTTATACAAATGTAATCTATTGTGAAACTTTCAGAATATTTTTGCTGAATTGGATATCAAATAAACATTTGACATTTGCAAATAGTTCCTACTGATGGACCCAGGCTGCTGACATGGTTCAGGAATCAGCCTCATTAAATGAAAAGTTTCTTGGACACAAGTGGCAGATACCAACTTCAAATACTTCCAAATCAAAGAACAAGAATGAATAAACAATCTTTTAGAAAAGAGAAATGTATAAGACAGTATATAGGACTGTTCTTAAATTATGCATCAACAATTAAACTACCATATAATAGGCAACTTAATTAAAGATCAATACTGTCATCTGCCATTTCATTAAAATCTGATTCTGGCTATCACAAATTAATTAAAGAGTATTTTAAAAAAAATATTTTGGCTGACCATGGGTTTCAGATTATTTTCAGACATGATATTTATACCATTCCCCACCCTCCCACCACCACTTCCTGCAGTTTATGATCCTGGAATGCAAATTTGAAATGTCCATTAGCTGGAAGGATGTTTATATGTTTCTCAACAAAGACTATAAAAAGTTCTGTTAAGTTTAATGTGCCAAGTTTACGTGGCATTTTCACACAGAGAACTTCTGTATCTTTCAGAATTATTAGAAATTGGCTGGTGATGTGATTGTAAAGCATGCACTGCTTGAATGTTGTTTATGATACTTAAATGGCTTTCTATCTAAGTGCATCATGCAAAGTTGACCAACAAAAGTGCAAACCTGAGCCAAAAGCATATTAATAGCATCATTCCGATCCTAATTATATTTATTTGGAGAAACCAGAGGTCAGGTAGATCTATTCCCTTGTCTTAAGAGTGGGGAACCTCCAGTCGGTCCTCCAGATGTTGTTCTATTATCATTCTCAACATCCCCAGTCAGAATGGTTAAGTGATAGATACTACAACTTAGTATCAGCAGTAGTTCAGCAGCATCTGGAGGGCCACACATTCAGAGTTTCAGCTGTAGAGTCTTACAGTTTGGACACAACTTATCTTGATTCCAATGAGGCATTGCCGCAGGATGGATTGTTAAAACTTTTACAAAGTTTTAAAGTTGGGGGAAAATAACTTTTTTTAAAAAGGTAAGCTTGGGAGTGAAGTCACAACGGCGACTTTTCTAATGGCCGCTACTACTACTGTTACTTCCCTGAGCGGTTGCACCTGCTCCATTATTTCCCTAGCTAATGACTCTTGAGTGGATTTCAGGCTCACCCTTGCAACAGCTTATAAGGAGGAGGTAACATACCCACTTTCAGCTCTTTTCCAAAGACGGTCCTCTCTCCCAAGGCGGAGCAGTTCCACCGACCATTGCGAAACTGAAATTGACACTCGTTGATTCCCATTTGGGAGCCTTCCCCGATCACGATGATGGCATCGGGTCTGCTCTGACAGATAGCCCTCTGTCTTGGAGCCAATCCCGGGATTTTGTTACAGATGATACTGGCTCCCAAAGCCACGACCGAAGAAAGACCCCTAAGAAGAAAGGAAGAGAGAGAGCGAGAGAGAGGGAGGGAAAGGGAGAAGAGCGATAATGAATCATCTCATCCGAGTCGGGATCAATCGATTCTCTAAAAGGCTCTTCTTTGAGGCGCCCCTCGGTACGAACTGGAAGTGGCAGGTTTCTCAACATCAAAGCCCGCCCGGCTGCCGCTTAAGCCCTCCGAGCGGCTCATCTGCCCATCAAGGCTCGACAGCCGCTTATTCCACCGATTGTCTACAGAGCGAGCTTTCAGCAAGCCCAAAGATGGGGAAAGGGCGGGGGGATTCCTAACCACCCCCACTCCCATCCTCGCAGAAATAGGTAAGGGGCATTGAGCCGGCCGGCCCGCCCTTCCCCCTTTGTTCTCCCGCGCCCTCAGTTACAAGTGCTCCTAAAACCATCCGGCACCTACTCGAGCAGGGCCAGAAGCATCATTTTGCTCTGCCAGTCCCGCGGCCGAGAACGCCAGCCCAGCGCTGTTCGGCTCGGCCGCTTGTCTGTCGGCGTCCGCTGTCCCTCCGGACTACGGCGCTGAAAAAAAGGAGCTGGGTCAATTTAACAGGGAGGAGAGCCTCGCCTCCCTTCTCTCTCCCAATCTCCTCGTGTGTGTGTGTGTAGGGGGAATGTTCTCTTATTCCAGACTTCCCCAACTGGGAGCCCTCCAGATGCAACGAATCGCGACTGGGAATTGGGGGAATGGTAGCCCAGAGTATTTGAAAGACGCTAGTGGGAAGAAGGAGGTTTACAGAATTGGGTCTGTGAGAAAGTGAGAGGAAGAGAGAGGCGCCAAGGCGCGACTACCCTCCTGGCCTCTCTTTCCATTTAAGACAACTAGCAACCTGTCTAAGCATAGACTGTGGGTGAGTGGGTGCGCAGGATCCTGCTTCTAACCCCCTTCGGCGCGTAGGAATTGCACAGCCTTTTCCCTGACTCGAAAATACCTTCTCCCCCCCCCCCCCCGCGAGCAGTAGGCCTCCTCCCACACACCTGGCAGTCCCACCTCACGAAGTCGGCGCTAGCGGGGCGAGTAGGCGCCCCTTCGCGGGCTCGCTTTCCCAACAGGACTTGTTCCAACGGTCCCAAAGGAGGGGGAGGCTCTACCCTAACTCTGGCCGTGAACTCCTTCGGCGGGGTGGTTTCTTTTCACGGCACTTCGTAGGCGGGTTCTTTGAACGGGAAGACCGCAAGTAACCCGAGCGCGGCGAAGTTAGAAACGACAGCCTCTGAAATGACTGGGAGCTGGTTACAGGTAACCAGGTTACTTTTATGCACGCAGTTGGAACCGCGCTGAGGTGGAACTGCTCCCGCCGCCGCTGGTGGCAAAAAAGAATCAAAATCGAGCCGAGATCCCATAAAAGTCAGCTCCCCGGAGAAGTGCTGAATGAGCCCAAAGAATATCTGCGCAGGTTTCAGCTGAGCGATCTTCGCGCAGAAACAGTTCGGCTCTGGGATGTGGGTTCAGTTCTGAAACTTAGTCGTGGCGCGTGAGACAACGTGGAGTCGGTGGCCAAGCGCAGTGCGCTGCCCGGTTCCTTTTCTGGGTACCAAAAGCCGGCCTCGGTCCAGCCATCTCCTCCCTCCCACCCCCATTTGGCCAGGCGATGGCAACGAGAAAGGGTAGAAAGGACCAAGGTCCGCGGATCCTGCCCTAAATCGCCTGTTTTCCCTGCCTGGCGCTCATTGCCATTCTGGTCATGCTTCCCGTCTGGCCAGGCGAGGACTTTCGCCTTTCCCCACAGCTGACGTACATTTAGAATTTCACTGGGGACGAGAGCAGCAAAAATAGTCGCCTCACCCTGGAGAGAGACGGAGAGAGAACCCTTTCAGACTTCCCCCGAGTTAAATGCTAGCACAGGTCTGGACAGGTTGAGCCACCGCAGCGTGTTTGCCTTTAAAAAATGGGGGGTGGGGAGAGAGAGGGGGGAGAGGGAGGGAGGGAGAGAATGAGAGACTTACCCTATTTTGATATAGACAATCCCTAGGCTCATAAAGATGTGGAATATCCAGCGCCTGGTTTTCTTGTTCATATTCCTCGACCGTCGTTGGCTTTCAGATCAACATGCGAAAGTTATGTCCCCCCCCCTTCTTTTTTAAAAGAAAAGTGTATTTAAAATAACAACGATAACGATAATAATGCCTGTCCCCTGCACGCTCTCTGCGCCCTGATGGATTTCTCGGTGCCTCAGACAGTGCAACGCCAGGTCAAAGGAGCTCAGACAAAACAGTCCAGCCCTCCTGCGCTCGGAGCCACCCGGAGCGAGCGGTGTGTGTTTGTAAATCCCAAGAGGCGATCACCATCGCCCTCCACTGGGTCTCTCTTCGCTCCCTCTCGATTCCGGATTTGTATGCCTGTCACACGTAGCCCTGGAAAGCTCGCGCGCGCGCGGGGAAGGATGTAAAGGACTCCCGTCTTCTCTCCCTTTGGCGGCGGCGGCGGCGGCGGCGGCGGCGGCAGCAACTCGAGAGGATTTCCCCGCAGGTTCAGCGTTAGTCTCTCGAACGCTTTTCTCTCTCCTTCAGCATACTGGGGCGTGTTCTCCAAAGGAGGGAGTAGT
>JANHFL010001295.1:412693-440494 GCA_032468155.1 Oxyrhabdium leporinum
AATAATAATAATAATAATAATAATAATAATAATAATAATAATAATAATAATAATAATAATAATAATAATAAACGATCCCGGAGTTGTTGAAAGTGACTGCTTTCTCTCTTTCTCTGACTTTCTGCAGAAAAGAAGGGCTTTCGTGAGACACTTCTCTTAACTCCTAAACACGGAATCAAGTTTTTGACCGATTCCCGCTTCCTCGCCCCGCCACGGGAGCCAGTCTTGACCTCCGGCTGCCTCCTCTAAGCGAGACCCACTTTTTCTTGGCTTCTGATTCTGACGGCGAGCTTCTCTTTATCCAGTTCCACTCTCTTCTGCCGGTTCAGGTTGGCGTCTCTCCCTACTCCCTCCATCCCTCTCTCCCGTTTCTGAACCGTCCCAAAAGCTGGCCGATTTTCTCCCGCCTTGGGGTGGTGGGGGGGAGAGGAGCGCGCCTCTCCCTGGTGGTGGACGCGCGGCTTCTACCTGCCTAGGAGCGCGCGCGCGCCCTGCAAGGGGAAAAAAAAACCCTTCTGCGCGCGAAGCACCTGGAAGCAAGTTTGCAGGGGTTCCTCTTGGATGGCTGAAGCCTGTGCCTGACTTGGCAGCACCTATATCTTGCTTTGCTTCACCCCATACACACCCGCAATATACATAGCATCTCCTAACTAAAGGGCGGGGAGCCGGGGAGCCGGGGAGCGGGGGGTGGGAGGGAGGTGGCATCAGCGGCAGCGCCGCGAAGTGCAACCTAGGAAGTTGAAGTCAGTTTTGTTCAGCGTTGCTGCCGAAAGCCTGGCTCTCGGGACACTTTAGGTCCTATCTGCCGCTGCTGCCAGAGCCTCGCACAGCAGCAGCCAAAGAAAAAGACCTTCACTGCCTCCCTGTTTTGGTCTATGTAACTCTCGGCCGGCTTCCGCCAACTGCCCTTTGACTGATGGATTTCTTCCCCCTCCCTCCCCGCGCTCACAACTGCAGTCAGTCCGGTACCCCGCGCGGGGTTCTTTATGGCCCAGCCTAAAAAGCTGCCGTGAGCCGGGTGTCACGCAGGGTGCGGATCGTGGCGCTGCTGCCGGAGCTTGTCGAATTCCCTCCGGCGTCTCCCCTTCCCAGCCGGGAGAAACGGAGGGAGCAAGACCTAGGATGCCTCCGGACGCACCTTTAAACTTGGCGCCCCCCTGAGGCCGCCAGCCCCTGAATCCGATTAACTTTGGGGCCCTTCCTTCTTGGCTCGGCCGGAGGGGGAGGGGGGGCGTCGCTTTTTTTTGACTATCTGCCTTCTGGTCTTACGCAACTTACGAGCCTCCTCCCCTTTGCTCCGCTTTCCCGCTCTGCGCTCCGGGGAGACAGCGCAGCCACCGGCGTCGTTGAGCCGGGCTTTTGTATGATGCTAACCGCGGGACTTGGGCGCGCTGCTCCGCGGATATTTCCATTCGGAGGTCGCTGCCTTATCGCATACGCAGAAGGGAGGATTTCCCACATGAGAACAACCGGGCGGGGTGCGGTGGGGTAAATGGTTTTGAAAGGGAAAAAAAAAAAGAACAGAAATAGCCTCGGTCCAACGAGAGCTGCTCTCGCCTCGGGTGAACCAAACAGGTGATCCAGAATGAAACTTTCGGCGGGTTTGACAGAGTTGGGACAAAAGCAGCACTTGGCGAATGCTTTTAATTCCATTCTACTTTCGAAGACGAGCTATTACAACTGCAGAAGTCCCAAAACACGGCAGATCCTCCGTTCCCAACTTCTCCGTTGATCAAGGCTGTAGGGCGGGGAAAGTGGGGGTCTTTTCCTGTTTAGAACCCCTTGCCTTACATTCATCCAGTTCATCCTGGTCGCCAAAACTTTGCCGGTGACTGACTGACGCTTTAAGTCTGTAAATCGCTAGTGTGTAAACTGCTCAAGTACTTACTTATTCTTTCCTTGCTACGTTTATTTCTGCCTACACGTCTAATAAAGCTAAGACATCCCATTTTGGTAGTGTGCGAGGGACCAGTGATTAAACTTTTTAACATCACACGTGAAATTAAAATAAGCAAAAACAAAAACTCTTTCAAAGAGTATAATAAGATGCGCTCTAAAGTTTGTTCTGATTCTGAGAAGTGATTTCTTTGTTTTGTTTTTGTAAATACGCCATCTAGTGGAATTAAAGATGAATCAGTAAGATGACCTTTGATAAAGGTGCATTAAAAGCATATTTGATGTGGCCCCTTTATTCAGATTGAACAGTTGGAACATGAATTCTGTGCATTGTTGTTCTTTTATCAGTTAATATTATTTAATTAACAAAAACCAGATTATTTGTTTGGTTCGTGTTGATTTGTTTTGCATTTCCCCCAAATAGATTACACTAACAATGTAGTTTCACCCATGCCAAAGTAATATTTGGAATAAGAAGAGAAATATTCATAACGCAAGGGCAAAGTGTGTAAATATAAGAATGGCGGGAGAAAAATTGGAATGAACATGATGTTGCAAGCCTACTAAACTACTTTAAAATTGTCTGAAGTGTTGTGAAAGGAAATTGAAGGCAAAGAGAACTAACAGCAGAATAGATGGATTCAGTTACAGTAGGGACGAGAGCATCATTGGAAACCTGAAACTGAGGGGCAGGCGAAGGAAAGCTATATGATTGTTAAGAATTAAGGCCAACTTGGTAGCCCATAATCATTCAATCAACCAATCAAATACACTTGTCTCATAAGTAAAAATGAGCATAGGTGGTCCTCTGATCCTTCTATGCTGGAAGCTGCCTTGAGAAACCAACAGACTTGTTGCGTCTAATCCTGTGTTGTCTGGAATAACTAGAAAAAAGGCATACAAAGTTTCAGAGAGGACTTCTTCCAAGTATATAGATAACAGATTAACAGAGTGGGAAGGGACCTTGTAGGTCATCTAGTCCAACCCCCTGCCAAAGCAGACCCTACACCATTTCTGACAGATGGCAGTCCAATCTCTTCTTGAAAGCCTCCAGTGATGAAACTCCTACAACTTTTGAAGGTAAGCTGTTCCATTGGTTGATTGTTTTCACTGTCAGAAAATTTCTCCTTATTTCTAGGCTGAATCAGTTTCCATCCATTATTCCTTGTCTGGCCTTCAAGTGCCATAAAAACCATAAACCATAAAAACACATAAAAAAAGGTTGTTCAGATGCTTTTGTATAGCCTTTGCTATGCTACGGAACTGCAGCCCTTCAACAATAGAAGCTCATTTCAAGGGGATTTTTACCAGACACATGGCCTGTCAATTGTGCCCAAAGACTTAATATGAAAATATTGAATACCGAGTTGAGTGTGTCTGAAATCATAATCTAGAACTCATTATTGGAAATAATGAAAAAAAACACCAGTCTCCACCAGTAACCAAATTGGATAAAACTCATTGGGTGTGACCAAAGCTAAGTAATATTAAGTCCCACTGCTACTCATAGAAACTTGCTTAAACTCATTAAACTCATTGGGATTTATTAGAAGTTCACTGTGGCTTTAGTGTACTTATTTACTTCAGTGTAACATTTTCAGGCAAAAGTTTTTAAAACCCAGTTAATAAAGAGAAGATAGTCCTCCAAGAACTCTGAAAGAAATAAAGTGTACTATCAGCAGTATTAGCAGCAAACTTCACTTGCTTATTTTGTAAGGGTTTTTTTTTAATGAAAAAGGAGATACGTTGAAAGGACAGGGACATTTCTTGCATATATGCATGGTCACCAGAGGCTTCTCCAAGTCTGACTTTCCATCTCTTTATTTAGCAGCAATAATCTTCTCCTAAACAAAGATAGCCAGCCAAAGCTACACCCAAAAGTCATTTATCATTTGTTTCCACATTTGTATCCCTATTGTTAATTCTCTATCAGAGTTGCCTTTGAGGTGAGGCTATGTAACCATTTAATGCGCTACAAGGTCAGGATGATATGCTTGGATTGAGTTGGGAGACACTTCAGCCTTACTAAATTGCAACTCAAATCCTAAAAAGTAGCTAACAAAATAGTTTGTTGCTCTCTTTTAGCAGGGATTCTTTACTGCTTTTAGTGTAAAGATGTAAATCCATTGAGCGTACCGAAGAAGGAAATTTGCACAATGACTCCCCAGACAATGACTGGCACTGGGCAGGGTTATTAATGTCTTATTTTTCATATGTATTAAGAGTGATTCAAGCAATAGCAAGAACATGAACCAACCAACCCATCCACCCACCCCAAAAAAAGAAAAAGAAAAATCCTTCAGGAGCACTGGCCTCTTGCAGTTTGAATTCAAGAGAGAATGTTTTTAAAAACCCCATTCTGTAACCAGATCTTAGGCATACCTCCCATCAATGGCCTTCCCTTTTATCAAGCTAATCATAGCAGTTCTGTTTTGTTGTCAAAACACCTCCTTAAGATTGAAAGCCTTTTTTTTTTCCAGTGACGGGATTTGGGAGGCTATCACCAACGTTGCTGGGTGTTTGAATTATCTTCTCTCCCTCTTTTTCACCCATCTGAAAGAGAATAATCAATACAATTGTTGGATTATATGCCTGCACAATTCTAGTACCCAAACTCAGACAATTTAGATCATGGCCTGTTATATACCAAACAAACATCCCAGAAAATTGTTGACATTTTAAAAATGATATCAGAAATGGTATCTTCTGGGGAGAGGGAAAGAAGCTCTGTTTGTTCCTATACCAAGACTGGAAGCAAACATCTTTAACTGGAGAGCAGCCTGAAATCCAAATATTAGTTCTAACTAGACTTCTGAAGTCATCTCAGGTAGGTATTTCCAGTTCCAAGCTAATTATGTGTTGCTCTCAGTCTCTGGATAGACTTTGAGCTTTGGAAAAGTTAGATTACTGCCTAGGGAAGAGAGAGGCAGGCACTTCTGCTGACCAAGTGCCAAGAGAAGAAATCTGAATAGAAGCCTTGGCTTTCGCATTTATATGAAGTATGGACTTCTTCATGGACTTGGCTTGAATAAACATATACTCAGACATGCAATTCAGTCCTACATATGAATGCACAGAAGGAGAATACACAGGAATGCAATAGAAATTAATAGTCTAAACCTAGAAGTTGTGAATTATGCAAATCTGATTATCCAGCAGAGTTTCTGTTCAAGTCAGGTCTTGCCATATTGATTTTTATTTTAGTTGACTTTTCCTGCAAGTGTGTTTTCAATTCAGAATTTTGCATCACAAATTTTACCCAGGGTTTGAATCCACGGACATATTGAACTTGCTTAAGCAAGCAAAATAATAAATTAATTTGAACGCCAACAAATTAATGATTTTCTTCCATCATCCTTTGTTTAATTATATTGACTCTTTGCACTTTTTGAAAATGGAAACATTGAAATACACATTATCTTTTTTCATTGACTGTTGATAGTTATGTCAGCTATATTTTGCCACAGTACACACACATACAGATGAATAAACAAGAATCAAACAAGGAGAAGGTATATGACCATAATAGGAGAGTTGAAAAAATCCTGATAAGAAGTTATGCAAAAGACCAGAGTTTTTAGAACTGTACATGGAGGTTATTTTAGAGGGAATATAGCGAGAATGAAGTACAAAGAACTATTTAGAAGAATTGGAAGATATAGAAAATTCCCTGTGACCCAAATATTTTGAACAACCATTCCCAGCTTCTTGTTTCCCAATTAGTCAATGGCCCCTTCCTCTCTTCTTCCACCACACATTGATGGGCTCATTGAACTTCTAGATTTCATGTAGAAGGGAATATCCAGGTCTTCAAAGGTTTATGAAATGCCAGCAGTGTTGAGGGGTCAAGTGAATCTCAGGGGCAACAGTGTTCCAAAGGTCAGGCAATGCAACAGAGACGATATGCTTCCTGGGACCCACCAGATAGCACCATTTAATGGAATCCAGAGCATGTCTACCCTGTAAAATCTAGTGGGATGGGCAAAGAGATAGAGATGGTCTCAGAAATAACTTGGCTCTGTACCATTAGGGGCATTATAGATGATAATCAAAACCTTCAATTGCATCCAGAAGTGAATTGGGAGTAGGGGCATACTGAGGTGTTCCTGTAACTGCCAACATTGCAGCTTCCAACTGGTTTTCAAGCACACTGTAGTAATCCATGTGCAATCATGATCATGAACAATGTCTCCCAATCCAGGGAAGGGTACAATTGGTGTTCAAGACAAATTTCTGCAAAGGCCTTCTTTGTCATGGTTGCACTTGTGCCTTAAACAGGACCCAAGAGTCAACAAAGATTTCCAAATTGTACACCAGCTCTATTTGGGGCACTGTGACACCATTGAGAACTAAGGAGTCTAATGACTTACAGCATCTTCTAGTATCACCCGGCCAATATTGAAGCAACATAACCTCTGTTCTCATTACTGTTATGTTAGTACAATGAGAGTGTTGGATGGATCTAGAAAATGTATAACTTATTAATAGAGATCTTTCTTGCAAGTCTTACAAAGCTTACAATTTCCAATATTTTGTTAAAAAAGAGGCTGGACACACAGTCACAAAAGTCCAGTCTGGAAATTCCATGTATTTTGAAAGCAACAGTGAAAGATATCTCCTAATATAATAATATGACTCAGAAGAGGATTGATCAGAATAAAAATTTTTCCCATCAGTGGGGGAGATAATAGTTAATGGAAAAAATGGCAATGAGTAGTAATTGAAGGGCGAGATGAAATCAAGGGGTGTATAACTGAATCATAACATTAAAGGGGAATCATTATTTAGTTGTCAAGTTCAGCCACAATAATTTTCCATCTGTCAAATTATATCTACTCTGTGTGTGTGTGTGTGTGTGTGTGTGTGTGTGTGTGTTTTATTGGCATCTTCTTACTTATTTGTTGAATATGGGATAATATATGCTAAAGTAACATCTATCTTTTATGGCAATGTTTTAAATTCACTAATGAAAATACTAACTTGATATAAATTTCTCTGGACTCTCATCCTAGTGCAATCTCTTTTGCTTGATAAGGTGGAATCAATGATGTTATTCCTTTTTGGTCTTATAACTTCTTGTACTGCACAGCTGGAGACATTTTAGTTGGCGCAATCCATCCCTTCTGCCTTCCATTTCAACAAAAGATGACCTGCATACAACCACAATTATAATTACAAAAAATATATCTGCTTCATGTTCATACCTACAGGATGTATCAGGATGTATTCTGTTCCATCTGTAGATCCAGAACTGGTATATGTGGGCTGCAAAAATGTGGACAAATACAAGAGGGAAGCAAACTTGGTCACGTCTAATGGCCGATTTTATTGGGCATGACGCTGTGCCTCAACATGATTGTCCTATAAGTGTTAAAGAAGCAATAGCAAGATTGCAGGATTTTTTTAATTTAATTTTTGCTTCTGTTAAAATTAAATGCCAATACAGTTAACAGTGCTTAGAACATCAATAACCCTTCTTGGAAGCTATATTTTGTTTAGCTAAATATTTTAATTCTTCCCTTAAGCCCGCTTCCTCATTTCTACGGCTAGCATTGTCCACAGCAGCGGTCACCAACTGGTGAACCATGGACCACTGATGGTCTGTGAGAAAATTTTGGTGGTCCCCAGAAAAATTATTTGCATTTGTTTATATTGCACTAAATCAGGGTTCCTCAAACTACGGCCCCTGGGCCGGATATGTGCACTGAACGTTTGTATTGCGGCAGAGAGTCTCCCCCTTTGGGGTCCTTTTGTGTGGGTCGGGGGGGCAGAAATTCCAACTTGGGGTCTGCTTCAGCCTCCTGGTGCGGGGCTTTGGGCGAAGGCTAGAGGGAAGTGCCGCTGGTGGTGAAGAGCCGGAGTGCCTCGTTCCATTGGGACTGCATCATGGCCTGGAATTGGCTGACCATCTCAGCCCACTGAGCTTCCAGGCGCCGAGACCTGGCCTTGCACTCCTACAGGTCTTCCCTCTGCTTGGAAAGCCTATGCTCATAGTCCTCAGTGAGGTGCTTCTGCTGAGCCTCCTTCTGGGGCAGATCCAATTTGAACTGAGCCAACTGTTTTGCCAACTCTTTCTGATGATGGCTGCTTAGCTCCAACAACTGCTTCCTGTTGGGGCCGTAAGGAGCCCGGGCGGGCAGGTGAGGAGTGGCTGGGACAGAGGGGAGAGTAGAGGCCAGTGAGACGCCCCTCAATGTGAGTGACATACAAGTTGGCCACCCAGACAGTCATTAGGCAGATTATATTAGTGATCCGCGGGATTTAAAATTATGAATTTTGTGGTCCCTGAGGTCCGAAAGGTTGGTGACCCCTGGTCCACGGAATAGTCAGATTCCAAGTAAATGTATCATATTTAAGCTTTCTACCTTTTTTCAGTTTTTTATTAAAAAGTTGCAAAAGATTCTTATATTTCAAGATTTCTCAGGGACACATGTCACATGCAACATTGTTCATCTTAAAAGAATACCAGACTATAGCTTTGGGACCAAAGTCTTTTTTTCTCATGTGGTACAGCAATGAAAAGCAACTAACTTCAGGACCAGGAAATAAATACACGGCTATAAAAAAGATGAAATGTTATTTAAAGAAATACAGTACATAGATTTATTCAAAATGCAAGTAAGTTCAATTTCTGAATGTAAAAAAAATTCCTTCTCTTACACACATAATATTTTTGCAGTTTTTTTTATTATTCCATAGGACTATTTTTTATGTGCTGATATCATCCACACAGAAAAGAAATTAAAATGGGTGAAAGGCTCACCTTTGATCTCATTTCCTTTTCAAGCTATTTCTGTCTTATTGTACAAGGATAGCAACATGTTCCTGCAGAATCAGCCCATCACTACCCAATACAATCAACATGGATATACGATGGTGGATATAGAAAGTCTATACACCCCTGTTAAAATGGCAGGTTTTTGAGATGTAAAAAACCAGACCAACAAATCACTTCAGAATTTTTTTCCACCTTTAATATAGCATGTAACTTGTACAATTCAGTTGAAAAACAAGCTAAAATCTTTTTTGGATGGGAGGGGGGAAATAAAAAAATACAATAACATATTTGCATAAGTGTGCACACTTTTAAACTAATACTTTGCTGAAGCATGTTTTGATTTTATGACCGTAACCAGTACTTTGGAATAGCAGCCTATTAGTATTGCACATATTGCCTTGGGAATCTTTGCCCACTCTTCTTCCAAAAGTGCTCTAAATCCATCAGATTTTGAGGGCATCTCCTATGCACAGCCCTCTTCAGGTCACCCCACAGATTTTCAATTGGATTCAGGTCTGGGGTTCTGACTGGGCACATTCCAAAACTTTGATCTTCTTCTGGTGAAGCCATTCTTTTGTTGATTGGGAGGTATGCTTTGGGTCGTTGTCTTATTGAAAGCCGAAATTCCTCATCATCTTCAGCAGTTTGGCAGAGGCCTGAAGGTTTTCTGCCAAAATTTAGTGATACTGGGAACTGTTCATAATTTCCTTACCCTTGACTAAAGCCACCGTTCTGGCTGAAGAAAAGAAGCCCCAAAGCACAATGCTGCCACCATTATGCTTCACTGTGACATAGTGTACTTTTGGTGATGCGCAGTGTTACATTTGCGCCAAACATACTTTTTGGAATTATGGCCAAAAAGTTCAACTTGGTATCATTAGACCAAAGCACATTTTCCCATATGCTTTTGTCAGGCTTGATGTAGCTTTTTGCAAAATGTAGCCAGGTTGGAATGTTTTTCTTTGTAAGAAAAGGCTTGCCTTGCAGCCCTACCCTACAACCCAGACATATGAAGAATATGGAAGATTGTTGTCATATGTCACAATCAATACTTGCCAGAAATTCCTGCAGCTCCTTTAATGTTGCTGTAGGCATCTTGGTAGCCTCTCAAACAGTTTACTTCTTGTTTTTTCATCGATTTTAGAAGGACATCCAGTTCTTGGTAATATCATTGATACTGACTGCCATTATTTCTCCAGTTGTTGATGACTGTCTTCACCGCATTCCATGGTATATCTAATGCCTTGGAAATTTTTTTGTAAGCCTTCTCCTCATTGATACTTTCCAATAATGAGATCATTTTGATGCTTTGTAAGCTCTATGCAGACCATGGCTTTTGCTATACAAGGCAAGTGAGTAAATGTCAGAAAAAATCCTACTAGAAGAGCTGAACTTTATATGGGCTTGATTAGAATCACTATAATTGGTGGCAAGTGTGTACTATTTAATGTCAATTAGAATGTGATTGGTTAATTTTGCACACAGCCACATTTCTAGTTATAAGCGTGTATACACACTTATGCAACCATGTTATTGTACATTTTTACTGTTATTTTTCCCTTAAAAGATGTCAGTTTGTTTTTCAATTGAATTGTAGAGCTTATATATTATACTATTACATCCACTATAAGTTAGCATCAGAAAGTCTGTTTATAAAGAGTACTGTGGGGATTTTTTTGTATAATTAAACATCAGCCATGATGTAAGATAATTGAGAATCTTGCTTTAATAGATGGCAGCTTTGCTGATTCATCAAAGTATGTCTTTTGAAATTCTGGACAAAGCTATAAAAGTAATGTTTGTTTATGCCAAGGGTTACTTGTGTGGAGATTTAGTTTGCCTATTTCCAAACAATAATTTAGAAGAAAATGAAAGGAAAGCATCACACCTATCATTGTGAACACTGTCAACCTAATGCCATATTTTTTTTTTAAAAAAAAGCCAAGTACTGACATGTCCCTTTGTGGTTCAGAAAATGTTAACATTTCAAGACAGCAAGGAAGATGCACCAGTTATCAGTATCCCAAGATATTATACCTTGTATCAGGTCTTTCATATATCAGATGATCACTTGTGCAAGATCTTGTTCCACAGCGGCCATTTTCAAGAAGGCAATACCTTGTAAACTTTGTAGATGCAATTGCCGTTGCTGGCTGCTCTTATTGTTCTGGGTCAATTTTCAAGGGAGGATCAGGAAGAAGTTTCTTAAAATAAATTAAAATAAATTATTTAAATAATTAATTTTAAAGTATTATTAAATCACAAAGGTTTAAAACAAGTGGCTTTCCAGCTGCCGCTGACTAAACTCCTAGTACCTCAGGCAGCATGACTAATGGTGAAGGATTCTGTGAGGGATAATTCAGCAACATGTAGAAGATCACAAGTGTTCAACCTTGTTGCAGTATCACAAATAATACCTAGAGTTTTGATTTGTACTGTAAAGGAATAAGAGCTCATAATTCCACATGCCATACTGTGAGAAACCATGAGGCAACATTCTAGAGCAGTGTTTTGCAACCTTGCAACACTTTAAGCTGTAAAGACTTCAATTCCCATTATTCATATTGGCTGGGAAATTCTCGAGATTGAAGTCCATACAACTTAAAGGTATCAAAGACACTAATCCAGATGTCATAGCAGCAACCAGCCTAAACTAGAACTGTCCCAAGGCCTACCCTGTATTCCATTATTAGAGATCAGGGGAGGATGTTGTGAGAGACTTGGGATAAGCCTGGTCCAAAGTGACCCAGCTGTCTTTGTTACTAAGGTAGGACTAGAACTCACAGAGTTTGAAACCTGGTGCCTTAACCACAACACCAAACTGGCTCTCATCTTCCTCTCTAGCTGCCAGCATAAATGAGATAATTAATAATAGGCTTGAAACTGGGTGGAAACAAATAATATGCATCATGTAGATTATTGAAGAGAAGCCATAAAGTATTAAGTACAGCACTCTAAAAAAAGAAAAAAACAGGATAGAATCATGTTGCCAACAGGCATTTACTATCTTTCTGACTATTTTATGTTTTTTTTGAAAACTCCCTCTCCCAAAAGAAGCCAAATATTTTAAATTTTCCTAGGGCTCCATGCCATTTGTTTACAAACTTGCCTCCTGGTTTTTGAACGTTTCAACTTAAGACACACTCAAATTCAGAAAACTGAAATGCATTCCAAGTGATCTATACTAGATTTCCCCCTGCAAATATTTTCAGTGGGAACTGAAAAGAGAGAAGCCATCCTTAGGATTTTACCGTATTTAAAACCACGCACGTTCAGGAAATTCAACTGCCTTGCTTTGCCAAAAATTAAATTGTTATAAAATCTTATTTCCTGCCCCTGTAAAAAGTGTTTCTCTTTTCATTTATTTTCTGTATAACATCCTAAAATTATTTCCACTTATTTCCTGATAGCTTCTAAAAGATTTGCTCTATAGCCTGGTTTTAAATGCTCTTTCGTCAATCTCTAAGGTATATTTTATTTCAGTTGTCTAATAGTACTGGGTAGTTAACAGAACATGCTTTTTACCTTGGAAGGGCAGTTATCACTGTACATCCACCCATAAAGGTTTTTCCTTAGGATAATAGATGTTTTAATGATTCATCTTGTGGACACTGCCCTTCCTTATTTGCACAAAATATCCTACACCCTGTAATAATTTCTGGGTCAGACTCAAGCCATACATGCAAATCTTTTTGGGACAGAGACAAAAAAAAAGATTAAGTTAAAGGTTCGGTCTCCCCTAACCAACTCCTCTCTGCTGTCTAGGTCATTTCAAGAGCTGCTAGTAGGATGTTATTAGATCACTGGGTATTTTTGGGAACTAAGCCAGTGGTCAGCATGAGGCAGAATTTATTGTTGGCCCACAGAGGAAGGCCGGGGGAAAATAGTACTGCTGTTGTGCTGGAAAATTTCACTGTTTCTGTTTCTAGTGGAAAACAGTTATCACTAACACATCCTGACATGTAATTTGCCTCATTTATTATTGTCTTGCACTGACTTAGAAACGCACCATAAGCACTAAAGTAGGTATGGGGGATTGTAGTTCTTTAAGGAAACATTACATAACCAAGAACTTCTCCTCACACAAACTGAACTATATCAAACTGAGCTAGATAAAATATAATTCAGATTTTCCCTAAGCAGCACAGAGAATGACTAAATACAATGATGATCGTGATAAATACATATAGACTTGTGTTCTGTTCCAATTTCCGTAATAGAACGTTACACAAGGGGAAAAATAACACCAGATTGAAATGTTTAACATATTGACTAGATCTGCAAGCTTTGTAATGCAAGCTTTTACATTTTTATTTTAAAAAGTCTAACTAAATTTATTAGAATTTATTCTCTGGAGAGGTGGGTTAGTATTACCACCTTAGCCAATTGGGGCAGTTAATTTTAAATATTTAGTAACATTAAAATCCAAAAGAAAGCAGATGCATGAGAATTGGCCATTACTGATTTTTCACACATAGCTTCCCTAGATCAGTCACCCAATACTTTCCACAAATGCAGAAAAGGGAGAAAATAGGATCAAAGGCTGTTTTTACTTATTTCTAAGTGTATTTCTTAAAGAGTCTGGTTAGTTAATAGCAGTAGCTATTAACTATAATAGCTCATAATTCATAACAAAGACATTACTATCAATAATGGTGTTACTTTTTGCTTCTTCTAGATATGTGGTTCTCCCTATTATTTTTTAGGTTTATTGTGTTTGTTTTTTAGGTTTCTCGCTAGTTTTTTAATTGTATGCCATCCATTGCCTGCGTACATTAGAAATAAATAAACAAACACACCTCTTAGAAAATTGTAATGGAGTGGTTCAGGTCTTGGATAAGAAATGGAAAAGTCCAGGAACAAGTGCACCTACTGCCATGGAAACCCACAGGGTGACTTAGGACCAATCACGCTTTCTCCACTCAACGTATCCCACGGTGTTCTTGTAAATTAAAAATTCCCTTCCTAGGCTCTATTCACTCATCTGTTTTGCACAGAATCCCACAAGCCTGCAAAACGCCCTGAACTGCACATTAACTATTTCTGAGCATACCAAGAAAGCCAAGAAATCAAACCACTGCATTACAGAACAAATCAATCCAGACTTCTCAATTGAAGCACATATGAGCAGACTCGAGTTATCCTATTTCGGACACCTTATGTAAAGCCCCGATTCTCTGAAGAAAGCTCCAGTACTGAGAAGGGTGGAAAGAAAGAAAAGAGGACCACCAGCAGCAAAGACGATGGGCTCAGTTACAGTGGCGATGAATGCACCAGTAGGAGACCTGAAAGACCAGTTTAGGGGAATCTCTCTACGTGGTTGTCGTGGTTCACAGCGTCCTGCAAACACAGCCAACATGGTTCTCCCCATACTTCTCACCAACAGGAAAAGAAAAGAATAGAAAATCGTATTAAGTCACTAAGAAAGGTAACTAATGAAGCTATTGTAAATCAACAAGCAATCTCACAGCAGATGCCTCTTTTCTGCCCACGCCTTGTTGCTAAGGATGAGGGCGTGGTTTCCTTTGGAGGTTACGCCCGTTACTTTCAGAACAGAACAGAAATCTAGCGGGGCGCAGCTTCTCTAACTTAACGCAAACTACATTTCCCAGAGTGCCTGTAAGTTTTACCAACGAGTCACGAGGAGTCGCAAAGAAGGGAACCGGAAAAAATCAGGATCGCCTGCCCTGCGAGGAAGCTCGACGGAAGGGGAGGAATTAAGAGGTGGTCGGCCTGCTCTGTAAAAATACTTCCGCTTCCCACCTGTGCGCGAGAAAGCACTTCGAACGCGCGCACCTCGGAACCTGCAACACTATGCAGAATACCTTCGATTCTCTAAACAGTATGCAGGACCCTCGTGCTTTATTGTTTAGGGTTGATGCTTCCACTTCTCCCCCGCAGCAATGCAACAGATGAGGTCAGGGGTTGTGAACGACGGTGAAGCCGATCTCTTTGAAAAACACCAACTTCCCCTCAAAATATTTACACAGTGGCTGGTGGGGGACAACCTCCTGCAGATTGCAGAAGTTGCAGCACGTTTGGCAAGCAGCTGAAAGATACAGCTTCTTTCCTACTTGCAGATGCACGATAGCCCACCTGAGCGAAGGGCCTGGGTGGGTATGAACGTTTGCAAGAATTTCTAAGCGTCGGTCTACTCTTAAAAAAAGCTTGGGTAGGGCAGGGATTTGCTCTCGTCAGAGAAGCATGAGTGTCTCAAAAACAAGATTTATTCCCTACGGCCTGTCCTGCTGTTAAGGTAGAGCAGCGTTTCTCAATCTCAGCAGCTGTTAAGATCTACGGACTTCAACTGCCAGAATTCCCCAGCCAGCATGGCCATTGATAAGAATTCTGGGAACTGAAGTTGCATCTCAAAAGTTGGTCAGGTTAGGAAACACTGCAAAGTGTGACTTGACTTTTATGATACCAGTATATTTTATTTATGGGGCTTATGTTTGTTTTTATATTAATGATGTACTATCATTATAGAGCTGCCCTACCACCTAGCAAAATAAGTGGTCCTTATTGGTTGTGATTGGGAGAATATATTAAGAACATACAGACTGACTGATGAATAGCAATCATACACACTATAATGTATTAATTGTTTCTCTTGAAAATAGGAGCACCTCCCTTGGAAGGTGGCAGTGACTGATTAAAGCTAGTCTAGTGACAGGATCGCACCCATCTACATATGATACAAAATGCAATAAAGCTTACATACCATGTTTCTCCTTTGGTTTAAACTGGAAACAAATGAAAGCTATTGTCGTGTTCAGTGATTGGGGATGGGAGGTACTGTACAACAGAGTTGAAAGGCCAAAGATTTTCAGAACTTGTATATTATGCCTAGCATATTACTTGATCCCAGCAAATTATAATAAAAAATTAAACTCTTGGGTTAGCCCACTGTGTGAACTGTATCATTGTTATGTTCAAAAGCACAGCTAAAGTCTCTTTTCCTCTTCCCTCAGCCATCTTGCTGTGGGATTGACTTTCAGTTAAGAAAAACTTGATAGACTATATATTGTCTATAAAGAAGTAAGATCTATCAATTTTTCTATAAAAATTACTAGGAAAGATGGTGTTTTGGCATTCTTCAACCTGGATACCTTCCAGATGCATTGCAGTTGTCTGAAATTGTGGGAATCTCCAAATGTTTGGAGAGTTCCAGGATAATAACGGTGTTTATTTTGTATTAGAAATGTGTTGCTGTAAAAGTGATCAATTCCCTGAAAAGAACTATTAAGTGATGATATACAGTAACTGAGCGGATCAGTCCTCCACATCTCGGTGCACACAATATTTTAAGGCTGCCGCTCTGATTCTTGACGGGCAGCTCAAAGACAAGTCACGGGGGAATCCGAAACTAATCCCGCCTCGACGAAGTGTTCCAGTGCTGCACTCGGCTGGGGCGTGGAGAGAAAAGAAAAACGCCTCAGTAGGTTGGTTGCGAGGACGCCCAAAAGCACGATGAGCGTTGAGTCGCTGACTTTGGATTGCATTATCCATCTCTTCTCGTACTTGGAAGTGCCGGATCTGCTCAGAGCAGCTCGAGTGAATAAGGTACACCCGCTCCCCAATGTAGACCCCGCAGCACGGTGCGTACTTGACTGGTACACCGCGGTGGTCCAGTCATGCACAATATAGTACCAGTTTTCCCAACCTCCTTCTATTATAGCTGCCTAAATCCCCTCTTGGCTGTCGGGCGCGAGATTTGCAATCCACGGATCGGGTTGCTAGTAAAGATCACGCTAACTTCGATCCTTTCCTTCGTATAGTCCGTTCATTTGCCAACAAGAGTGCTCGGGCCTTAAAATTGTCGAAGGAAAATGAAAGGGAGTTCCGAACAGTTCTTTTCGAAACAAATCTTCAACTAGTTTAATAGAGGGTAAAGGACACCGCGATCACTGCAGGAGCCTTTGACGGCGCCGTGGCGACACGCCCAAAGCGTCGCTGCGGAAGAGGAGAAGGGAGACGGAAGTCTCGCCCTTTCTAGGGAACTCGGCTGGCCGTGACGGCATATCCGATTTTTTACACGCTAGATCCAGTTTGGGTTCTCCAGCATTGGATGCTGCGTGAGAGGGCGCTACTTCTCACTTTGGAAACATGCTTGTCCTCTATATTTTCTTATCTTGAGGGCTTCTGAGTTTTTCACAGGCAATAAAGCATTTGGCCCCACTTGACCTGATGCCAGGAATAGCTTTACCAGCTGAGTTGATGCCACTTGTAGGACTCTTTAAGGATGAAATTCATAAGACTTTCTTGTTTCTCCCTAAAGTAGCATCTTCCTGGGAATTAGATGCTTATTGAATAAAATGGGCTTGGATCCTTGAGTAAACACAGTATGGGGTTATCTTGCTGTTTCTAAAGCACTGGTTGAGTTCCTAAATTTTATTAAGCCATAGCTAATGGCTCCAGTTGCATGACACACTAAACCATGATTTATCCAATCTCATTTGGGTTTATAGAACACACAACTATAAACTAGCCACAGTATGGGGTGGCACAGTATGTTAGGCATGTTTGGGGTTCAGTGTGTGGCATGAACCCAAGCATTGTGGTTGGTTCAGCTATTGTACTTAGTATGTATACCATGAATTGCAGTTCAGTCACTTAAACATGAGCCATGTTATGGTTTATTCTATCATGGTTAAATCAAATCATAGTTGTTGCAAGCTGTGAATTCTATATTTTGGTTCAGTGAATCTTAAGAAGCTGCTTCTGAAACCTGCCATTCCTTTCCTTCCCATTTTAGGCATGGAACGAAGCAGCAGAGACCACTTTTCTCTGGAGGTAAGAGCAGCAAGAAATGGTAGGAAGGTCTGGATTTCACCCAAGAATGGATGTTAGTGGATACAGATTGCTGGATGAAGATACACTTCTTCCCAGCAATTTATTGCTAGTTGTTAGATGGAAGGGTGAATTGTTATTCTTGCCACATCCTGCTTGTGGGTTTCCTAGAGGTAGAGTTACTAGATCTCAGCTCAAAGTTCAGGACAGCAAAAGGCCATCTTATACTTGCCTGGATTTTTATAGCCCAGATCTGCAGGCTCAATAAGAAGTACCCAGTTGATTTCTACATCAACAAAATGCTAGACTAGCTAGGCTTCCAGTCTGAGAAAACTTCTGTGCACTTTTAAAAGTCAGTTATGTACCTGATAAATGCTGTGGAAGTAGTATAACAATACCTTTTTGTTTACTAAGCCTTAAAAGTTTCCTTTTATAAGAAAGGCTAGCCAGCTGCTGCCACCTGCTGAGACTAGGCAGGCCTGATTGATCTTTCACTGTCTGGGAACTCCATGGTGATGTCTAGGTAGGGAAGCTGAACCAGTTGTATCAAGGACATAATTATATTTCATATAATACCAATACAGGACTACCATTTGAGCCTTCCATTTAACAGATACAGATACAGATGATGCAAAAAAGAAAAAGGCCTTCTTGGTCTTTAACAGCATTTTAAACACCATTTCAGCGTTTGATAAAGACTCTCTTGTTCAAAAAAATACTCATTTTATCAGAAATGTCAATTTCATTTTAATTCCTTGAATCAGCTTATATTTGCTAGTTTTATTTCCTTAAATGTGTAATTACATTTTATTGTTGTGAATAAACCTTAGGATTTTAAAGCTTCAGAAGAATACATGTTTAAATACATGTTTAAATAATTACATGTGCCTGTTGTAAATACTTGCATATTTGTATATTCCACTGGCTGTTAAAAAGTGTAGCTGATTGTTCTATTAGCAACTATTGAGTTCACAATATTTTGTTGCTCTCTTAATATTTACAGTACTTTAATTTTCCTATTACTAATTTGAGATTTGAAGTATTCAGAAATGACATTAAAATAAACCTTCCAACATTCTTTTTAATCTAATAAATCATCATATTTACAGAATATAGTTGTTAAATTAGAATTGCTATTTACTAAAGCAGATTTGGAGAAAGCAATTTAAATTTCATAGTAATAGTGCAATTGTTTATATTTATAGAAATATGTGTCTAAAAAGGTGGGCTTTCTGCAATATGTCTGTGATCCCAGAAATGCACTCTTGGAAAAAGTACTATCTTCATCGCTCAAATCTTGAATCTAAGATGACATCAGGAAAGCCTTCTGTTGATTATACATGTAAAGCTATAAGAGGACACAATGGTATGAGAAATGTAAATTTTAGAAGAATAAATATATTGAAATCATTTCTAATTCTCAACTTGCATTATACTGTGGTTATGTATATCATTTGTATTCAGAAAAATAAGGACTTCTGCAGTAATGAGAGAGCAGAGTCCTGTAAAACGCTGTGTGTGCATTTTTAGAAAACAAGAGGTCATAGTCTGAGAAAACATACCTGGTATATGTACCATAGTTATCAAATATTTTCCCAATCAGTAGCTTGCCAATTCTAGGTTTTGGGCCTCCAGGGAATTTTAAACCAGTTTTCTGGAAAATTTTTGAATCCATATACATCTATCCATCTGTCCATCCTCATACATTCATACAAGTGTAGAAACAATCTAAACCTATATAATTCTAGAAGATGGGTCTAATTTAGCTCCTCCATTGCTGTCATGGTCTCTGAATGCAAACATTTGTTGGCTCAAAAAGCCTAATGAAATCATCCACTAAAATGCCTTCTACCCTGGCTGGAATGGCCTAGCAGGACTTGGAATCAATTTTCTATTTAGGAAGTTGAGTGAGGGAAGAAAAATCAATTGCATTGGTGGATGCAATTCCACCATTGTAATTGCACTATTGCAGACCATTCCAACAAATAAATTGCAAAGGTTCTCTAAGTTTATGATCCAAAATTTTCTACTCATTTGTGATCCAAAATTTTAGGGCTGATCCAACTGCTAATACTTATAGTTGACAGTGAAAATACTGTGGGATTGATAGTTTAGTTTTCAGAAGGAAACTATTTGTTCTTCTGGAGCAATTGAACTTGATAATCAAGTCTCCAAATACTTTGCTTTTAAACAAAGATCTGTCGTGTTGCTGCAGGAGTGATATATGAAATGGCTTACCTGTCCGAGAATGAGCATATGTTTGCAACAGGAAAAGTAAATTCCACTATATGTACTGTCTCTTCTGATGGCACAGCCAGGGCATGGAATATCCAAGAGGTAAGAAAAAGGAGCATGTGGAATACTGTAAATAACTTCAAAGACTCGCAGAGAAGAGCCATAAAGACATGGCTCTTCCCAGGCCTTGGGCTAGAGTAGCTGATGTCCCCTTTGTTGGATGTTAGTTGATGATGGAATGTTTTGTCTTTGTCTTTCTCTGCGTCTGATTGTATTTGATGATCAATATTGTTTTTATGTAGCGTTGTTTTTGTGTATTGTGAGCTGACAAAGGCACTTGGATCAGGTGGCATCAAATTGAATAAATATATATAAAGACTTAAAAAAATGCTGTACGTAAAAACTAAACAAAAACAAAAACATCGATACACATTATTGAGCCTTTTGTCTGAAAGGTGGAGGTCTGAAACCTCCTTTTCCAGAAGAGCTCTGTAACATCACGCCCTTGTCCCACTTCCTGTTTTGGGGTAGTGGCTAGATAATTTCCTGTTGCTACCACCTATCTTTCAGGGGTGGCTCATCTGGTGTCTACCCCTGACCCCTAATGCGCTTCCTTTCTGATGATTGAAAGGTCAAAAAGCAAATACAGAAATAATCTTTATAGTTCTATCTCCTGGCCCCATAAACTAAAATAATGTGAACAGAGAATTCAGCCCATTTTTCTCCACCCGTTTTAGAAGAAAACCAGCTTCTAAAGATAAACAAAAGAAAAGATAGTAGAAAAGAAAATGTAAGACACTATATTCAGTTTTATGCAGTGAGATGCAAACGATCAGTGCTGTGAAAAAAAAGATATATCAATCGTAGTCAACAATCATAAACCCTAAAAGAAAAAAATATTGGCCTGGGTAGACCAGATGGTTCTAGTAGAAATGACCACTTGAGCAGAGTCTCAGAGATCTCAGAAGAGATGCCATTTACAATTGTTTTATAGCTTATAAGAATATTCTAGAACAAAAGGAAACATTTTTGGATGTATCTGTAGTATGCATACATACTATTCAGTTCCTTAGCTTCTACAGACAAAAAGAACCATGTGATCACCATCTACAATGTTCTCAGCTAGCTTCTGACAAGCAAAGTCAATGGGGGAATCCAGATTCACTTAATGACTGCAGATTTATTTAACAACTATGATTTCCTTAATGACCATGACAAAAATGATTATAAAATCAGACCTGACTTACTGAACTATGTCACTTAACCATGTAAGTTAGGATCCCAATTGTGGTCATAAAGCGAGAACTACCTATATACCGTATCTATTCTTTTACTTCAGTTGGTAGGAAGTTACTGTGATTAAAGGTTGTGTTACTGTTGTTCATGAAACAGAATTCTAGAGTGAGTACTCATCAATACATTTAAATAATATACATGGTTAAATGTTTGAATAGCAAAGGAACCCCTTGAATTGAATATCACCACTGAATATAGATTTGTTTATGAATAAAATGAGCATTGTGCATTGCTGGGTCTAAAATCTAAAGATAGTGAATCAAGAAAACTGAATGTTGTTATCAAGAACGTGAATGATCTGTGACAAGTGATGAGTTTCAGGTTAGAAAGGCTGATAGCAGTGGTTGATTAACAATCAGCAGATCAAAGGGAAATTTATATCAAGCTTTTCATAGGTCAGATTGCTGCTGCTCTTCCACATCGCAAGGTTTGTGCAAGATGCATCCTTTGTATGCTGATGGAAGAGATGAACATGTCAAGAGTTGAACTTTGCCAGCAATGTTGTCATGCTATGAGAATAAAGATGACTTTCTTTCGAGCATTGTTGATGACAGTCAGGATCATTATTGTGTCCTAGGAATAACACACCCGTCCAGGGAATATCACTAAATTTCATTCGCTAAGAAAAAATTAAAAATCAAAAACCTGGCTTTGGCAGGAAAAGTCATGGTTACAATTTTTGGGGACTTGGATAGTATTATTCACATGGCTTTCCTGGAACCTGGCACCACCATCAATTCAGTGCTACGCTGTAACGTTCAAAACTTTGAAACAGTTAAGCAGAGTCCAGAAACATTAAAAAAAATTGCTGGAACATTAAAACTGACACTTCATCAGCCATCCAAAATGCAACTACAAAGTTGGACCTCACTTTCTTACCCCATATATCATACAGTCCAGACCTGGCACCACATGACTTCCATTTTTTTCCCTAAATTGAAAATTTACTCTCAAGGGAATAATTTGATCCAAATGAAAAGGTAAAAAGGACTCACAAGTTCCGGATGAAAGGATGAATTGTGTGAAGTTCTTTCATAACAGCATTAGGATGCAATTAAAAGAAAGCTGACCCACTCTATTCAATACATTCAAGAAACAGCATTAAATAACATTCCAATAAAATTCTCAAATGGCATGTTATTTTGAAGATGTAATGCAAGCTATATAAATAATCTGCTGTTTCTTAAAGAATGCAGTACATGAAAAAAAGCTGATGATGACATACCTGATACAGACAACAAAAAAATCATACGAAAGGAAATAAAGTATTGCAAATCTGGATATTTAGACACTCCCCCCCCCCCCAAGATTGTTTTTACAACAATGCCATTTTTAAATTCTCTGATTTAATGGTTTTGGGGGACATAGACATTACAACTGTGATCCAAAGGAAGCTGTTATTTTATGTGAAATGAACTAAATTCTTTTAGGAATTTTTGGCCGCAGCTTGGAACTATGAAATACAATGGAAAAGTCTGACTCATTATCATGATCTAATAGAGAAATAAATTAAGTGAACAAGTTTCAACAAGATAAAAGCAACGTGATTTAGGATTGAGATTTTCTTTTTCCCCTAACACCAATAAAAATATAGTTTTTTCACCAATCAAGTGTATCAGAACAGAAACTAGATATATTTTCATGGAAAAGCATTTCAGATTGAAAAGAATGCAGGGTACATAAACTTGCAATAATAATTGCACTAACATTCTATTTGTCAAATAGAATGAATTTTCATTTTTTGCTTTTATCAGGGTAAACAGATTTGGTCTAGTCCCCAACAGGAATTTCCACTAGTAAATATTATCACATTTCCTGCATTTAACCTGGCAGCTACATCAGACACTCAGGGGACAATCAAACTGTGGCATGGGACTACAGGGAAAGAGCTTTCAACTTTTTCAGTGTCATCCACATCATGCTGTATGGTAGCCTACACAATAAAGAATAACCCATTCTTAACGGTAAGTAGCACACTAAATGAGTTGATAGCAGGGGTGGGCTGCTGGGGGTTCAGGCGGACCCTTAGTGAAGATTCTGTGGGCTTTGCCAAACCCCCAAATCCCACTCCTGGCTGGCACCACGCTGTCCCTCCCTCCCAGGAGTCTCCACACAGCCCGTTGTGGATGCAGATAAGTGCAGGGCATGTGTGGAGGCTTGGGGAGTGAGAAAAATGGGCCTCCCAGAAGTTCAGGAAGGCTGGAAACAGGCCCGTTTCCAGCCTCCAGAGAGCCTCCGAAGCGGGGGGGGGAGGCCATTTTCACCCTCCCGGAGGCTCGAGCAAAGCCTCTGGATCCCGGGAATGACCCCCCCCCCCGGTTCAGGAGGCTGACTAGACCATGCCCACCATGGCCGCGCCCACCCAGCAACCAGGTAGCGAACCCATTGCTGAAGTTTTTTAATCCCATCCCTGGTTGATAGCCATCCTCAAGGAACCTTTCTTCTGATTGCAAAGTTATAAAATAGGGCATTTTAAAGTGACCTGTTTACCTGTGGCAGTCTGAAATCAGTACCATCCCTTTATGTGCCCATAATGTCTTGGGGCATCCATGGAGTTTGGGAAGTTGAGCCTTTTTCTTCAGTTTAGCAACATTTCCTCTAGATATGAAGCATGGGAAGTTTTCCATTGTTTGGAACTCCCACATCTCCCTTCTTAAAACCTGGGATTTACCCCTCTCCCTAATGGCAAAAGTGATTGTTGTGTGTTCTTCATAGCTGCTTGGAAGAATAGGATTGTATGTTACTCAATGAAGGAAGTTTTGAAGATGCCTGATTCCTCTTGATCTGGAAACAAACTTTAGCAAGGAAGCTCAAATGTTACCCTGTTGGTCATCTATGAGAATTATTTGTAATTTAGGATTTGACAATCAAAGCTTTATAAAGTTGATGGAATTAGATTATGGTTCAGTTAGTTTAGCAATTATTGTAGATACTGACTTGCCAGAAATTAGCTGTAGTAGACAGCTTTTGCTTATCCCCATTCTGTTATTTTGAATTTTTATGAAGTAATTTGCATCTCTGAAGTTCATGGTACTGTACTTTACATGTTTTTTTCCCTTCTTTGGTTTAGGTGGGCACTGAAGAAGGCTCACTTCATACCTTGGCAGCAACTGATCTAAGCCAAATTTTATACAAAAAATTGTTTCAGAACTGTGGTATACAGTTGTCTTTGTGTTCACCAGATGGGCAATGGATACTTGTTTGTCCTAGTGATACTGCTTTGTCACCAAAGGTACGGTTTCCTTTATTATTAAATGTGTCTGTTGAGACCTAGTGGCACTACAGCAAAACAGGACAAAATCGTCCATAATTGTTTCAGAAAGCTAGGCAAAAAGCAAGAATGTTGAGAATTGCAAGGGAATAGAATTCAAGTGGTCAGAAAGGAAAATGTCTTAACAGTTAAGAGATTCAACTCGTGAGGGAGCAGACATTTCTTCACAGGAGGTGTGCGTACAAAAGATGGATGGCCATTTTTCAGAGTTACTACATAATTTATTTTTTATTTTATTTTATTTAATTAATTAAATTTATATACCGCCCCATTCCGAAGACTCAGGGCGGTTCACAACAACTATTTCTAAAACTTTAAAAAACTTTAAAAAACTTTAAAAACCCTTTAAAAACCCCTCAGTCAGGAAAGGCTTGTCGGAAGAGTAGGGTCTTCAGCTCCCGGCGAAAGGTCTTCAAATCCGGGAGCCTCCGAAGTGCGGGGGGTAGTTCATTCCAGATAATAGAGGTCAGCAATAGTGTTGTTAACCATTGTTATTTCTATCATCATCCTCACCACCACCATCATGTTTGCTTTCATTAAATCCTGACTCCTATTAGCAGCAAAACATTTTGCGACAAGTTAAACCAGTGTCGTGGTAGCATGTTTAAGAAGGCATAATGGGACAGTTGCTAGGGTTAATGCACCAGGATGGTCATCTCAGGGCTACGGGTTTCATCATTTGTTGTTGCATAGGCCAACAACAGGACTTACCTTTTGGTTCATTTCTGTCAGCCTAGCTGCAGCAGCAGCCAGTGAACACCCGTAAAAACAAGAATGGAGACTGGAGGGCTGCAGCGGTGCCACAGCCCATCCAGGGAACCATGAAAGGTTGAAAGAAACAGATGGAGAATTGTTAGCAAGAGAGTAGTAGGTGATTGAAGATAAAATAGGTAGAAGAAAAAGGGAAAAGGGAAAAAAAAAAGCCAATCATCTTTTGCATGTATCTGGGTAGTAATCTGAAAAGACTTAAAACGTCTTCAGCTATTGGAGCACCAATAATTGGTATAATAATATCTTGAATTTCTTTTCTTGTCAATTTTCTCTTTCTCTTCCTGCCCCCCAAACATTCCATTCTATTACCATTAAATTTATTATCATCCATCAAGAGATTCCCACTGGGGAACTCCTTCCTTCTAGATTTATTTGTTAATAGGCTCATGACAGCCGATGATGGCTCTCTATTTTGGTGAGATTATTAATTACTAATGCAGTTTTATCACTGCAATCACAGAGTTGCCAAACATGTATTCACTTCTTCTAAAAAGCTCCAGGCTAAATTACAGCTTCATCATCTACGTTTCCATGGGGATAGAGAATACCAATATAATCAATGTAAAATAATAGAAGGCCATAAATGTAAGTATTGTATTTCATCCATTTGGATGAGTCTGATCTCCTCATTTGGACCAGTTCTCCATTTTCCTTGGACATTTGCATTCTCACCGCTCCTTGACTTAGATTTATGAAAATAAGGCCATGCTTTTGGATTAAATTCTATCTTATCATTTTAAGCCTATTAACTTAAAAAAAACAACAACCACTCAGTCTCTTATTGTTTTACTCAAGAAAAGCTGAAAAAACAGTGCAAATTTCAAACCTCACGGCCTAGACATACCTCTACTGTAGTGTGTTTATTTCAATGGATTTTAATCCACCACTAATATTATGGGACAGGATTTGTGAGGGTTGTTGCATTACAGTTGTGCCTCTTCCTCTTTTTCTCTATGTGTTTGTATCCTGGATGCCCTTTGTATTTCAGTGGCAGTTGGGGACAGTGTGAGTTACTGCTTTAAGCCTACAGATGTATGAGACCACAAATCGGGATATTTCTATTGATGGAGCTGTTCTTCCCTCTCAACAATATACACAAGAGCCCTGAGCTGAGTCAGTTTCTCCCTAATTACATGTTGTGTTTTAACATCTTAAGGTATACATACTGTGGATTTCATTATAGTTTAATAGTTTTAGAGTAACACTTTATTTAATTGGTTAATTGGGCCACATGCTTAGCTTTAAATACATAAGCTGCCCTACAGGGAACACTGAGAACGATCTTAATGGCTCATTCTTCATATCGGTCACATACTGTACATATTAAACTTTCTAGTTTTCTCTTGCTCTTGGTTCTATCCCAGTTCCTCTTCTCTCCCAATGCACAGACCTCATCCTGAATACCAATAAGGCCAAACCATGCTTATGATAGTAGTAAAATGATAAGAATGTTTCTGTTCTCATTAGAAATACAGGGGATACATCCAAGAACATTTATCTTCAGTGCAACTTCTGCAAGCAGTCATTTTCCAGTTGTTCCAAACTAGCTGCTGAATTCTCTTACTGCATTCTGTTGAATGCCTGGAAGGCATATCCCTCCCTCCTGAGGATCCACCCCCTCACTACATTCCATCACATAAGCAAAGAAATTGTTTCCAGTAAATGTGCAACATCCTACTTAAAGGTATTGGTTAAATCAGCCTCGAGATAAATCATTGGAAATATTTTCCTCCTTCTTACTCTTAACCTGAAATCCCACCGATTTTCCTGCAATGTTTGCTGCTTAGTGAAGTTGTGCCCTGCCTGACTCAGCCCACATCCCGATCCTGATGTCAAAGAGAGTGATGTTGTTATTGCCTCAATGATGCTACAGGATGGAGATTCCCCACTTGCTCTTGTCTTGGTTTCATAATCCATTTTAGACTTCTGTTTTGGATTTGCAATTCAGAAATTTAACACGCTGGAAAGTGCAGTGCATTGTAAGGCGTCACACTATGTGTGCAGGTTGGTGGGGCATGGGGCGAAGTATTTGGATGGGAGATTATCAAGTAAACTGGAATTCAAAGCAACTGAGAAATAGACAGAGAGAGAGAGAGAGAGACAAACCATCCTCATTGGCAAATCTCTTCCATATTGTTGCCCCAAAACTATGTTGATATGTCCATGGAATCAGCAGAAACTGAGTTTGATTGAAAGGAGATTTGATTTTATGACTGTTTGTACAAGCTTGCACAGTGCAGCCAAGAGAAGGAGAAACACTGCATTAGAGCATGATTTTGGGAGAAGGTGATACTGTTAGGTTACAGTATGTGTGAGCGGTGATACACTTTCACACTTTCTCCCCTTTAATCCAAATTGTTACATACCCTAGGTCAGGGGTGTCAAATTCAAGGCCCATGGGCTGGATCCGGCCCATGGGGTGCTTAGATCTGACCCATGGGGTTGCCTGGAAACAGCAAAGGACCGGTCCACAGTACCTCTGTCAGCAAAAATGGAGCTCGGGAGGGCCTCACACAGCCCTTCCAGGCACCATTTTTTTGCCATGACAGCATCCTGCAGCCCTTTGCCAGAGAAAACAGAGCCCATTTTCACTGGCAGAGGGCTGCGGGGGGCCACTGTGGCCAAAAATGGGGCACAGGAAGGCAGCATGTACTCTCAAACTTTTTGCTGGCAGAGGGCTAGCAAGACAAACTAAAAACAAAACAAAAGGAGAAATGTTTCCCCTTTTGCATTTGAGCATGCAAGAAGGGACAGGAAAGGAGAA
>JANHFL010001295.1:440594-452809 GCA_032468155.1 Oxyrhabdium leporinum
GTATTGCTTATAAGTTGTAAACCGCCCCGAGTCTTCGGAATGGGGCGGTATATAAATGTAAAAAATAAAAAAATAAAAAAATAAAAAAATAAAACAAGAACTCCATAGAATTGAAACCAAACAATTAAGGTGCCACAGCACTCCCATGCCAATTAGAAATATGCTGGGCTCTACTCCTGTCCTGGCCTAATGTCTTTGTTTTCAATGCCAACCAGAAAGGGGGAGTGGGGAGGCTGTTTCCAAGGGCAGGCACTGCTATGGAGAAGATCCAGCATCTAAGTCTTGCTTCCTAGGATGAAACAGATGACACTTGGAAAATGACCATTCTATCTGATGTCATGGGATGGGCAAATGCCCGCAGGGTATCCATGCAATTTCAATTCATGTGTATATGGTAGGTGCCCCAAACATTTAAATTCTCACGTATTCTCTCAGCATGGCTAACCTTTTAAGAAGATTCACCTCTGAGTTTTATAGAATGTACAAGGCCACCAGCTCAGCTTCTTAAAGGCATATGTTTAAATGATCTACTCAAGAGCAACCTGCCTTTTATCCCAACCAGCACTCAAACATTCAAATCCCAGTTACTCCTTTTGTTGAACAAACAAATGCCTTTAACTCTGCTTTGGAGAGCTGTCCTTCCCCAGGACAGATGAAGAACTGCTCTTTCAACAATTTAACTCTTCTTTCAATGGAGGTGTGGAATGAACTTTCACTTTGCACTCAGGAATCCACCTGGCTAAATGGAACTAAACGGAACAGGGGGTTGGACCCTTCCAGCTCTATTCTGATTGATTGATTTAACTCTTAAATCTTCAGTACAGAGCTGCTGGTTGTAAAAGCAGCATTTCATCAATTGAGACAATTCTTAGAAAGATGATCCCATTTAGCCTAAGGGCAAACAGAATATAAGTATTTGGAGCACCAACAGAAGGCACAGACCCTCACACATCATCCATTCAGGTGGATACAATTTTTCTTGTATTTCAATTTATGTAACTACATCATCTACATTCGTTACAAAGTAAACTATGGAATGTTCTATCACACAAATCTGAATTTGACATTCTCTGGTCATTCCATTTCTCCCTGATCTTGGCAATTTTGACTTCCTCCCCCTCCTCCCAAAAGATATATTAGGAAGCAGTGGGCAGAGAGACAGATAGTAGATATATATCAAGTCTCAAATTGCTTCCAGGAAGCCCCACAAACTGATTCTGCTTTCTCTGCAACTGAAGGAAAACTCTTCCACAAAGCTGATTTTTTCTCCTCACTTTTGCCATGATATTAAAAGTGCAGAATATGGACCAGTGTTGAATACGTTACATATTTTTCTCAAAGTGATCTGGTGCCCAAGATGATAAGGAGACAGTCAGAAAATAACTGCAACAGTTTTAAGCTAAAGCGGAGAAGCAAAATATCAGATGAAACACTGACTGAATCATGGGAATTAAGTAGGGATGCCTTACTCCTTTATTTCTGATGTGTTTCAATATTACATTATAGAACAAATCTGACAGCTGTTTCTAAAACATAATTTTAAAAAAGGACTAACAACTCTCCTAAGAGTTAACTCAGATATTTAGATAGTTTCCCTGTCAGCAGAACAAAAATCCGCCAGTCACTCTCCCTAATGGAGGATAGGACTAGGGAGGAGCTGAATTTTGACAGATGGTTAGAATAGTGGGCTGCTGTCTGTCAGAACCTATTCCAAAAAACAGTTGGACGTTTTTCATTCCTGCTTTGTCAGGAAACCCTCACAAGCCTGTGGATCAGCTGCTAGGAGATTTACAATAAAGGAAGAGAGGTTTTATAGAGAAGCCCTATCATCCCCTGGCAGCCACCCCACTCTTGTGGATTTGATGATGCATAGGGTGAGAAAGTTCTCACAGGCAGACCTTGATCTGTGGGGTGCATTTGCTGTTGACAGCTCACACAGTGCACAAAATGCCCCATGGATCAAGCTGCCTATCAGTCAAGGCTTTTATTTTGACATACTGTAGGTTGGCTTGTATAGGGGGGGGGGGAAATGTCTTACCTCAGGGCAGTTCAAGTTGCCTGCACTTTGCACGCTGTGCAACATGAGCAAAGTGGCCACAAATTGCTGGGCAGATTCCAGTCTCTCCTGGATCACTGACACAGTTGCTGCCCAAGCACGGTTTGTAGCAGTAAAAGAGAGAAGACGCCCCTTTCAAAGAAAATTCCAATTGAGTGGTTTCAGCCATGGGCCAAGGATGAGAGGAAGGCTGCCTCATGATGGTGTGACCTTAAACAATGGTTTGGGAAACAACCTCAACCTTATCCCACAGCTTTTTCAAGAGGCAACTGGACTGTCTGGTTTTTCTTTGAAGACGCTTCACTTCCCATCCGAGAAGCTTCTTCCATTTTGCTCAGCTCAGAGCTGAAAAAACTTCTCAGATGACAAGCGAAACGTCTTCAAAGAAAAAACTGGAAGTCTGCTTGCCTCTCGAAAAAGCACCTTGGGGACAACCATGACCTGGATGACTGAGAATCTCCATAGACATTTAGCTACGGACTTTGGGAGGGATGAAAACCTCAACCTTAGTTAAAGGGAAGTGTGGTTGCGCCATAAACTGCGAAGACAGCGGCCAGAATGTTCCTCGGTGCAACAGCAAAATTGGAGATATGAGTGACATAATATTTATTTATTTATTTATTTAATTAAATTTATATACCGCCCCATTCCGAAGACTCAGGGCGGTTCACAACAACTATTTCTAAAACTTTAAAAACCCTTTAAAAACCCTTTATAATGGATTTCTGCATTGGTTTGGGGTTGATGACTTACAAAGTCATTTGCAACTCTTATGTTCTTTGATTCTATGATCTTTCAGACATGAAGCAGTCTTGGTGGATTTTGGAACGGCCGTGATATTTAAATTCTAGGTTTCCTTCACATTGTCAACATTCTGAATCTGATTGCTACTGCTTCTACCCAGTTGTTCTTTCTGGGAAAACATTTATGAACTGCAGTCACAAAATTAAACTCAGCTAATATGAACCGAGGACGGTTACAGTGGCAAATATGGTTTTACTGTTTTGTGCTACATTGTATGTCATCCTGGGAGTTTTGGCTCTGCTTATGAGTAAATAAAATAAGCATTTGTATTTCCTCTATTTTTGTTCTTTGCCTTTCTTTAACAAGTTGCTAAAGAAAACTAAGGAGAATTATTATGCTCAGATTTTTCTAATGAATTTGTAATCTGCCTATAGCAGATCTTAAATGCTCAAAGTTTCACCTGTAGATAGTAGCCTAGGTTCAAAGAACTGTACTTCTACGTTTATTAGTAAGATTTGCATTTTTCAAATTGGAACAAGTTTCAAAAGTCATGTATGATGCATAATGGAGGTTTGCAATTCAAATAAGAGAGGTCATGTAATAGAAGCCATGGATTTACCTGTAGATCAAAGGCTCAACTCCAGCATTTTATAGAGGTTTAGAAAGGATTTCTTGGAAAGTTGCTGCCAAGCAATAATAAACCAGGCGCTGGTAACCAGGCGCTTTCACAAGCATTTGAACTATAAATCCCATTGGCCATGCTGGCTAGAGCTCAATGGATACACCAATTCTTTTATCTCATGCATAGACAGTACATACTGAGATAAATCAAGGTCCTTAGTTGGGATAGAAAGTTTAATATATTGATGTACATTTTTCATACAAATTCAAAAGTTGCACTGATATTTCTAAAAAGTATAAATTAAATTTTTGGATCCCAACTTATTGGTATTATTTTCCTTTTGCGTATCAGGTATTTAACACATATTATGCAAGTCAGCCAGAAGATGATGATTTGATGCTATCTAGTCCTTTACCTATTACAAATCATTATCAGGTGATATGCTGGTTACCAGCTGAATCAGCAAGAATTGCCATTTTGCACAAAAATGAGATGTTTCATATTGATAGCTTTGATATAGTAATTGAGAAGTCTAAATACAAAAAGAAGGTTACAGGTAGGTTTCATCAAATTGTTGTGTAATTTTAGATGTGCCATTGGATATTGAAAATGTGCTGGACCATAATAGAAAAAATATAAAATTTATTGTCAGGCAGTAACATTAGGACTAAATATATCCAAATAGTAGCTTTTACTATTTTTGAGAATATATCCAGAGCTTTTCTATACATAGTTGTTTGACCTCGACATATATATTGCTCAATCAATAATTTTATATTATTATCTTTAACTTCTATTTGATAATAATGTGGAAAATATTATGAAATGGCAATCATTCTCTTAAATCATTTATGCCAAACATTCGGGTGCCATTTGTAATCCCTGAATACTCTTCAGAAATATCCTTTCTGAGGAATAATGCTTTTTTACATTGCATAATCTTCTAAAATGACTTACTCTATTCGATGTTCTGTATCAAATCTAGAGACTTTAATTCCTTTTGAGTATTCATTCTTTGTTATTTAAAATCCTCATACCCTGCTTTGCTACCACAAAGTTTCCTGGAATGTGTACAAAAATTAAGTAGTTGATAATCTAAAACATGATACTTGGAGAAAAAGGTAAAAGAGCTATAACTGATTTTGGTGGCTTGGATCGCCTAGATGATTGGTAGCATACAGATTCTAAATCAATAGTTGATAATCTAGAGCATATGATAGTTGGAATGGAGAAAAGGGTAAAAGAACTATGGCAGATAATTGGTTGGTTGAATTACCTAGATGATTGGTAATATAGATTCTGATGACCTGCAATTTGTTGCAAGCTGCCCAGAGTTACCTTGAAATGAGATGCAGAGCAAACAAATTTAATAAATAAAACAAATATTTATTCTTTACTAGGCTCTCCTGTCCTTGGTTAAGCCTTTTCTTTTATTTCTTTCTATTTTTATTGCTTTTATTGCTTTCAGTTAAGATAAGCTTAGATTTGCACACTAATGGCTGTCTAAATGCGTATGATATAGACCCAGCTGGTAGTATGGACTGTCCATGCAGACCTATGCCCCAAGTGTAGAGGCTCGGGTGGTAGCCATCAAGATGTCTCTGGAGGAATGGGGAAGTCCCATTGCTCATGCTATGCCAGAAGACTGGATGACTTTGGGCCTGTCCCTCTCAACCCAATTCATTTCACAATTTTTTTGTTGTGGGGAAAAAAGTACTATTGGATACATTCACTGCCTTGAGTTATTTATAAAAATAATAAAGGCAGGATATACATAAAATTAGTAATAAAATAATGTTATCAAATGAAACTGTCTTCCCATCTTTGATAATCTTTGGCAGTATTTGGATTGCAATTTTCAGAACTCCTAATCAATATTGACAAAGTACTATAGAATACAAATTTCAGTCATTTATGCGACACAAGAATAAGTGTTATGTTCTTTTTATACAAAAGCTAAACAGGTTGCAAGCTTCACATTACCAGCCCAACAGCCGATGACAAGTATGAAAGGATTTGGCAAACAAACCCTTCTTATAGCTGCTGGACCAGAACTGACAGTATACTCTCTGAGCGGGACTGTATTGATGGCTTTCAAGGATCATGATCAAATTATTACATCTATTTGGGTGGTATAGTGCTTCTTCCTTATTTAAAGACATTTTAGTCTATTATTTTGCAAAAAAAACCAACCTCTGAATAGTTACTTTCTGCTCTGCAAAGGTATTAGACATATTTAACTATACAACTTGTTTTCACCATTCTATCCTACTCCAGGATCCTTTTCATGTTGTGACATCTTCCATGGATCTTTCACTTCGTGTATACTTCTGGAAAAATAGCAAATCCTCTTTGTTGACAAGTTGCTATCATTTATTGGGAGGATCTCACAGATGGTCAAGGTAAGTCTCAGCTTTTTAAAAAATGTTTTATGGTTTATTGGCATTTTAACAGCCTAGTAACAGTGTTAACATTTCATTTAGTATTTTTCAAATGTGATTATAGTATTGAGCACCCACTGGCAATTTATCTTGTTCAGAACTCCCAGATAACTAGTTGACAGTTTCTCCTGCCTGAACTTGTCTTAAGATGTAGCAGAGAAGTCCTTTGTGTATTCATGCAGGCTTTCTGCGCAGAAAAATTCCTCCATCCCTCCCCAAGTTGTTGCATGTTGCAGGTTGAAAGTTTCATTTTCTTATTCAGCTTTCAAACCTCACCTGACCCCTTCAGGCTGATTATTTAGCGAATATTTTAACCTGATTTGTTGATAATTAACCGTGGTGTTCTCTTTAAAAAGTGGATTAATAATGTTTAATTTCTTATTGTATATCTCAAACGGAGCATGGGAGAGCTGCTTTTCTTTTCTTTATAGTGATACCTACTCACTAATTTACCCAAGCACTAACAAGTTAAGAATAGTCTTGATATGTCAAGTAATCTCTGTATATTTTTAAATTATTTAACAGAATATTTTTTTCATAATGACAAGAATTTGTATCTGGAGATCACACTGTTCCACCTGCAAATTACAGAATCAACTGTAGTGTACCATGCAGTGCCCCAAGGCTTTGGAGTATACCTTGGCCTGCAGTGAAATATTCCATTCCATATAAAACCTGGATCCATAGTTTGATTTCTTGTACTTTACATATTGAATTGTTTCAATGTGACTTGTTATTTAACCAAGTACTAACACAAACGTTTCATTCACATAGTGGCTTCAGATCTGTGGCAAGCGATGATGTCAGCATTGTTGGAATAGTGGCTGGAACTGATGGCAAAGACATTTTAAGAGCATATTCCTTTCATCTGTAAGAGTTCCACACACTTCAGTTTCACTCTAAGCCTTATCCACCAAGTTGTCCAACTCAAATGATAACAGTAGCATGATTGAAACCACTACAACTTACTGAAGTGATCAATTACCTTTTCAATAATCAATTTGACTAAATTCCACTTGGCTTGACAACAACCCACAAGACCTGTTTAGCTTTATTAAATGTACTGTATACCTTATACATGCATGTATTTGTATATAATTTTACATTCTATGTTTACATACGCTTGTTTTGCTTTTTCTATTTTTCCATTAAATAAAGGCTTTCTAAAAATTGTATCAATATACAATATAAATTATACTCTCCAAGTTTCTGTGCATTGTGGAAAAAAAGTTCATAGGCTAAATGTGGTCAGTATAAATAAGCTGGTAACTTATTCGCTGCATGAACAATATGTATTTCAAAAATAATTTCAGAGGGATCACCAAAGCTTATGAACTAGATATATATTTTGTAGTGTAGTTCAAGAATTTCTAATCTAATATTGAACAGAACCACCCAGAGAACATTTGGAATTCTTTCCAAATCTTTATCACATGACCTTAGGAGGCATCTGTATTTATTTTTTTATGTAGTAAAATAACATATTGTTCCTATGTGCAGACATATAGCTTCTGTTATGTGTGACAATCTAGTCAGGGATATGAGCAACTGTATGAACAATAATTTAATAGGTACAAGAGGCAGGTCAGCCAAGAGGCGGAGGGAGGGGGGGTTGTGAGAAGAAAAAATGTCCAGTGGCTTTCTGTGGGTTTTTTTAAAACTGGGAACTTACTTTTATAGTTTAAGATTATGCTTTTATCCCGAATATTAATGCCCTAATGATATTTTCAATCGCTTTCTGAAATTTGCTTGGTTCTTGTTCCTGGAGTTTGCCAGCTGTGTGAGCTTGAAAAGGAGTGCTTATGTTTCCTGTGCTTCTGTTGTCTTGTGTAGTTTGCATATTTATATTCTGCACTGGGAATCATGAGTCAGACTGAACGAACCAGAAGGGGAGGGAGACTTAGAATGGAGCAGTTGACAACATTTCAAGATACTGTCCAACTGTCTTTCCCAGATGAATAAATTAGGAATTGGGATTCTTTTTCTCTCCCAGGGTGGGAGAATCTGGTTCTTCTATTATAGTCCTGTTCTGTACAATTTTAGGAGCGTTACTCTGCTGATATGTAGACCAAATCCCAATCTCCTTTACATAGAACATAGTTGCTCAGGCATACCAACAATTAATCTATTATAAAATATACAGAGGCTTTATTGAAATATAAAGACATTTTTAGATGATAAAACCAGAAAATATTAGGCGTGAACAATGCAATAAGCTCTCTCAAAATAATATCTTCTTGGACTGAAATTTCTATTTTATTATGAAAATACATACATACATACATACATACATACATACATACATACATACATACATACATACATACATACAAGAGCAGTACTAGACTTAAAATGAGTTGGAATCACAACCACACTTCTCCCTAGTATGCAGGTACATATTTTTTTTGGTTCAACATTTCTGGCAAAGGGAAAAGAATGTTTCATCAAAGTAGTTTAAGGAACCTCTGCATTATTTGGTTTATTTGATTCAAGGGACAAAAATGTAATGGCAAGTCTTGCAAACTTATAGAAAAACTTAGGTTAGAAACATGTAATTTAACCAACTATGATCCTGTTGTGATATTAAAGCCCTAAGAAAGGCAGCAGGTTGTATAGTTAACTCCTTATAGGCAAAACCACTGCCCTAAAACTATGCAACCTACTACCTCTTCCTAGGAACCCCACCATTTCTTCTGTAATTCTTCTTTAAAAAAAAGTCATTGTGAAAAGTTATGCACATCTTTAAAGATTATGCAGTATAAAACGCATGCAGGTTCATTACCATTGTTCATTTGTGGTAAACAGGAAACATCCTTAACTGTTAAATATTTTGACATCCTATCAAATGATTAATATATACATAAGTATATCCCCAGTCCATTTGAAACAAAACAATGGTTACTTTCTTAAAGTACAGTTTACATAATATACTCCGTCCTCAACAAGTATCTCTTTCAGTAGATAAAAGCAAAATGATTCTTACAACCTCATGTAGAGTTTAACGGTAAAAACCAAAAGACACTTGTAATTTATTTTAAACCAAACTGCAAATAATTCATTAAGAATACTGTAGAATTTTTACTCCTCAGGGAAGGCAATAGATTGTATAGTTATCTCCTGAAGAGGGCAAAATAACTACCCTACAACTATACAATCTACTACCTCAACCTGATAAGAGAAACATATTTAGAAAAAAAATTGTTCAGAGAATATTCCTTTGAATTTGATTCTAAAAATGCAGCAGGAAACTTTTGGATTCACATCCTCCCGCCGCCTTTTGAATTATGGAAAACAGGCACCAGGAATAGGAAAATACTGCCAAACCTGGTCAAAAATAACTTGAACCCAAAAGATTTACTTTTTTGAATTACCTTTGCATGAGTTATTTCCCTCTCAAGTCTCCCACGCCATGGGCCAACTTTAAGTGTTATTAAATATGGCACTAGTGCAAGTTCCCATTGCTCACTTTCTTGCTTCCTTGAAACAGCGTTCAATTATGCACGTTATCTGCCACTGCAAGCAGTTTCAGAATAAAATCAGGCTAATGTTGATGATTATCTGCTTCCTTAGGAAAGACAGTAGACTGTATAGTTATCTCCCAGTGGTGGGTATGACCCTAAAACTATACAACCTACTACCTCATCCCACAGAGCAGTATCTTTATTTAATAGATGGCAATATCTTTTTAAAAAGGATGCTCAAACAAACATCTCTCCGGTTGTTTAATTATCTACAGTATTTCAAAGCCGTTCTTTCTAGTTCAATATCCAAATAATCGATTCAGTCTGGGGAACTTCTTTGGATGAAGAAATTGAGTGCAAATACTGATGCAAGGCAACTATTATATAGCGTTCCTCATTCTATTCCACTTTCAAACCTAAAAAGGGGAAGGAAAGTTAATGAAAACCATCCTAAATAAATAAAAGCATGCAACTTCAATTTCAGCAGTAAGAGATGCCAGATGTTATGTCAATACATTAATAGGGCAAGAAACCAATCCTTTATATTGAAATAAAACACAGGTTGTAAATAAAGAATATTTTGGTGCATTTGTTATATGAAAATTGCTCTGGTAGATACTAACATTCAAGTTTTGGAAATTTTGAATGAACTATAGACATGGGGTCTTTTTTTTCTATATCAAGCATATAATTGATGCAAAACTGAGGAAGAAATAGACAGGGACAAGTTGGGTGAGAATGAATAATATGACAGTAAATATAGGGGTCATACTGAAGCTTGAATCCCAAATGTGTCCACTGAAAACTATGAAATATTCATAGTTTAAAACCATAGCAGCCTGTAACAAATCTAAACTTTCTTTACTATATTTGAGTGGGATAATCAAAACAATTGAATAAGGGTTCAGAATCCCATGTGACAAGTTGCCCTTGCAATATTCTGATAAACTTACCTAAATGATTAATAAATTTACTATGTTAAAGGTATGGCTTGTGTTTTAGTACATTCGGAATGAATTGAACATATTACATTTGTAATACATTTGCTTTCTCTGTGATGCATATAATTTTTAAAAATACACATAATTATTTTTCAAATGTAACAGCTACTGAAAAGCTTATAAAATATTTTATCTAAAGTAATTGTATTCAATTGCTTCTTCGAAGGACAAACATAAAACTGAAGAGGAAAGAATACGACAGCTTATTCCTACAAAATAACTTTATTTGCATTCACTAATGTGATTTAATAAATTTGTAAATCAGATTTCATGTCATTATTTGAATTAATCCATCAAGTTACTTAAAATTCACAAATTTCAATGAAGCACTAACCCATAACTGTGCTAGCTTCACTTTCAAGACAAAATGTTGTCAATTCTCCCCACCAACACCTGCACATATTCATAAACACTTGAGGTTTATTGGCAGCAGCAATCACTCAGCATTTGTAGCAAATAATCAAAAGGCATCCACCGTTTGGTTATTTTGAAAGTGCTTTAATCTTTTATAAGTCTAGAAAAAGATTAAACATATTTGACAGTTACCTGAACTAAGCTTCACATATATATTAATTTACTCTAATTAAAATGAAACCAAATCCCTTTCAAACTGCTTTATTAAATCCTTACTCAGAAATGCACAAGTATTTTAAAATTTAAAGAGCCAAAAGTTTGCTTTGAAAATCGCTATGCGAATTGAATGATTCTATATTCCACGAATCTCAGACCAACATTAACATATTCCCCAAATATTCAAACTCTTGAAAGTTCTGATTTAGAAATAAAGCTGTCAACAGTCCTACCCCCTTTGTATACAAATAAGGAATCTTTTTGGAAGTCTGACTGGCTTAGCTTAAGGTAAAAACAAATCAGTCTATTCCATGGTTTGTTACTTTATCTTAGCGGTACAGAATTTTATTGCTATATTTTTTTATGAAACTAATCTTTATTACCAATATATTTCTATTTTAATATCTATTATAACAGTTTTCAAAAAATGTTAAGAATTGCTTTTTGAACAAATTGCTAATTTCAAGACACTACATATTCAGGAAGTTTTCTGAAAGACTTAATTGTAGGTTTATATCTGGAAAAAGGAAAAAAAATCTACATTCCCTAATCATTTCAAATTAAGACACTGTACTGTCAGTTTCAAAAGTTAAGTTTAATTTGACAGGACCAAAATCCGCAGTGGCAAAAGAAAAGGCTTAAATGCATAGTTTTAAAATTATTTTCCTTCCAAAGACAAATACAGTCATCCCATCCAAGGGCAATGCTCCTCCTTTCCCAGCTGTACAGAAATAGATACACCTTGTCAGCTTTCAAGTAGCAGGTAATGCCACCGTCATCCCATGTAATGAAATTTCACTAGATAGAGAAGATTATTTTTTTTTGCAACTTTACTTCCAACCCAAAGGAGGATACAGGAAGGGCAGCTGAAAAAGATAACCAGCACGCATTAAGAAAACACTACTCCCAAATTATAATGGCTCAATGCTTGAATTGGAGGTAAAGCCGTATCCAAAAAGAATAATTAGCAAACTTGCTAGCAAGAAATGGAAAAAAACCAACAAAAAAACCCGACACTCAAAATCCATTCTGGCTTTCGCACCTCCAACGAGTCCCAACACGATCTGCCGATTAAAATAGCGAATGGCTTAAATAAGGAGCGCCACAAAATGAAAAAAAAAGGGGGGGGGGAGAAACATCCCCCCCCCGTCTCTAACGAAGTTACTACGCTGCTTCAAATTCAAGCCACTTAAGTTTTCCAACCCGAGACGGGCTGTACAAATCAGCTAAAGAGGCGCCAAAGATTTGATTGCCAGATCCCTTGGGAAATCCCGATACTCCAGCTTTTTCAATCCCCCCCCCCCCAAAAAAAGCAACCCT
>JANHFL010001295.1:474822-494619 GCA_032468155.1 Oxyrhabdium leporinum
ACATGCCCTGCACTTACCTGCATCCAAAATGGGCCGTGTGGAGACTTCTGGGTGGTTGGGGTGGGAGGGGTGGGGCGGGCAGGGCCAGCCAGGAATGGGATTTGGGGTTCAGCAAACCCCGCAGAATCTTCGCTAAGGATCCACCCAAACCCCTGAGAACCCCGAGCAGCCCACCCCCTGCCTGTGAGGTGGATTAGGCTAAGAGAGATAGACTGGTCCAGGGTCATCCATATGGCTTTCATGTCTACGGTGGGACTAAAACTCACAGTTTTCTGATTTCTAGGCCAGCACCTTAACCACTACACCAAGCTGTCTCTTCAAGCTTTAGCCCAGCTCCAGAAAACAGAATGACAGAAAACAGATAGCCATGTCTCTTCTCTCCAAATAACCATGTCTATAGATGTGAGAGATTGTAGGTGCATATGCACGAAATAGAGAAGTATGGTTTGCTTGTATTTCTGAGTCAATACCCAAACTGAAATTTAATCTTTCAATTCTGCACTTTTCCAAATTTTGCAAGGCACTTTGCCATGTGAATACAAATCTGCCTAAAATAAATATATATAGAAATTTACAAAAATGCAGGAAAATTGGTTGCAAAAATAACTTTGCAAACAAAATTCAACATATTGTAACAGACGATACATAAAAATAAGGAAAAAATGGAATTGACAATCCAGAGTATTAGAAAGAATGGTTATACGAGATTGTGTTGAACTGTAGTCATTGATATGTTTTCTTGAGGTAAATGCAAGAGCCCAAATGCAATGTGTCCAGAAATGTTTATCCATACTTTGTACACTGTTTACAAACGTTTCCGATATTAAGACAATGGCCTGCAGTGTGGAAGACCAAATCATAATGCTTTTTCCTCTTCTCATAATCCTGTCCTCAGACTGAAAATGATCCAAGGTTCAATAACTCACAGTTTTACATAAATTGCTATAATTAATAAGCTATAAGGCAAACTCCATAGGAAGCTGCATACTCATTATTCCACGGACTTAAATAGACAAGGAGCCACTTATAAATTGGTCTCAATACAAGAAGGACACAATTCAAGTTCCTGGCAAGAAATATCTGTTTGAATACTTTATTATCAGGATTATGGAAAGTACTGTAGGCTGATCAGCAGCCGCTGATGTATTTATAACAAAAGGCCACAGTCATATGCTACTTGCCTTGGTGAATGCTTTAATGGCACGATTAAGAAGCAGCTCTTCCACATCTGTTGGTATTGTCTGCAAATTCACCACACAGTTTAAGATACACACTATGGTGTGATATTTTCCCTGAGGAAGCATAAGTCAGACTATTAGGTATTGTTAGAGAGCAACTCTGAAAACAAACAGGATACAATTCAACCCAAGTTATGCAAGATGTAAATCCTTTGAAGATGACCTTTTGGATGCAAGCTGTGATTTACAGCTATCACTGGATGAAAAACGCAAGGGGAGAACTCCTGACTCCAATTACCATTTGAAAATGTGTGGGGAGAGTGTCGACCAGGGAAGAAGGTCTCAAGAGAAAGAATCTTATCACCTCTTCCCCCTGATCTTGATTCACAAGAGCCCTTCCATTCACAAAAAGTTAGTATGTTTGGAGTACGTAATTCTGTTCATACCTGATATTGAACTAACAGGAATTGTATTTACTTAAATTTGTTAAAATGTATATAACTCCTTTCCACAAGTATCATCAAGATAGTATGGTTTAAAATCAGTAAGATAATTAAAGAACACTGGTAATCTATTACTAGCAGCTTAAAAGGAACATTTAAAAAACTGTTTTTTAACTCCTTTGCTGAAGGAAGAGAAAGCAACCATTTGGGAGCATACAAAAAGAGGCAATCTTTTTACATGCTACTGTTACTATGAGCCCTCTCCAAAGTACTACTGTTGAAAATCTCCCTTAAGTGGGCAATCCCTCTGTTTAAAAATGTATCTGACCACAGAAAAATCTTGCAATAAGCAAAAAGTAACATTTCTTCTAAAAGTGCTCCAATAGTATTGCCACCTAATAAATTAGACTAGTTGTTCTGTTCTCCCAGCCCATACCTCCTGGACAATTTTAGCTAACAGTACAAACAAAATGATGTACAATATACATGGAATATGCAGTAATGAGTTCTCCTAAGATGTCTCATACAGGTAGACCTTTAGCAACAATACTTGGGACCAGAAATTTGGTTATTAAATATCTAAGTGAAACTATGACTAAATTATCCTTTGCTGTGAAGGCCGGAAATGTGAGAATTGGTTGTAAAATTAATTTTTAATCACCATTGTAACTGTGAATACAAGGCAATCATTAAATGAGGGCTTCCTATATTCATATCAATGCAGCTACAGTATATCTATCCTATCCTATCCATCCATCCATCATAGAAAGAGATTATGATTAGCCCAAGATCATCTAGATGGCTTCCATGCCCTTCCTCTGCCAGCTACTTTGCCTTCAAATCAGACTTCACTCCTGGCAATCACATGACAAGTCTATAAAGTTTTGTAAGTGGTATGCCATGTCTTCTTCCTAGAATTGAAACAGGAGGACAGGCCCAAAATCATACTGCTAGCTTCTGTGCATAAATCAGGATTTAATTTAGATTTCCCCATTCCTACTCCAGGGCCATAACCACTAGACCAACTAGTTCTCAATCTATCATTATATATTACTAAAAGAGAAGAAGGAATTCTATCAGGAAGTAAAGGTCAGAGAAAACATTAAGTCAAAGAAATAAATATAAATGCTAGTTCATCATTCATACCAAATTAAGAACAAGTCTATTTTTATTTTTTCTGCACAAAATATGCCTCAAGAGATGTTAAAACTACCTATGAAGAAATATATGATAAAGAATGATATAATTAACCAGAACTGTCACTAATATGAGAAAGATACAACTTAGAAGCAAATACTAGTTATCTAACCTCACTGTAGATCTATTAAAAATTTAATCAGCAGAATAAATTGCTTCCCATTCAGTCCGCAACAGGGCATTCAATTGCTGCTATATTTCAATTGGTTAAATGTTAGATAAAGCAAGTATATATTCTACTTTTATTCAATGCAGCTCATTTCTGCCACTGCAAGACAGGCTGATAAACATACACAAACACATGAATAAATCACTCATTTTTCACATACTGTAAAGAAAAGATCAAAGCTGCTTCATCTGGGCTGACAAAAGCAACATCGTAACATCACAATGCAAACCTGCCACTGTTTTGCATAAATCATAACACTCATCACATGTGCAAAAGGACAAGAGCTTCCAGGTTAACAGCATGTGTTAGAATGGCGCAGTTGCTTTCATTGTTCTCATGAAAGCAGCAAGAATCTGTTGTTGACCAAGAAATGTGAACAGATACATATGTTATTTACCTTTTCTAGCAGTCTGAATGCTTCTTGAAAATCTGTGTTATTTTTTGCTAACACATCAACATCATTTTTGGTTAGAAGAGGTTCTTTAAGTTGCTCTATCCAAGTCCACATCAAATTACTGAGAATAAAAGGATCCCTCTCGGCACATATTTTATCCCAGGCTCCATTTTGACTATTCAGTTCTTTCTAACAAAAAAACCCAAAACATTTAAATAATTGCATTTACATTCATGATTTTAAGACAGAACTGCATTATTTCTTAGCATAGAGAAAACAACTGCCATAGAAACATTTTCTTCTATAACATCATAACTATGACAAAGAAGATAGTAGGGTAGTTTACTAATTTTTCACCTGCCCAGTCTCTGTCACTATTCAGATATTTACATGCCTGAGAGAAGGCATTCTGAAGACAACAACCTGCTGTATGCCTAATTGTTCTCCATGTTTGTTCTAATATATTAGAAACCCTACACATTATAGGTTTCTCTCTTCAGACAATCTCTAGTTTACTGCCAGTGGCAGAAGTCTTACCTTCCTTCAGGTGATTAAGATCATAAGCCAACACCTGAAGTGTGGTTTATGTATTCCCAATCTGTGTGCCAAGAAAATGAGACTATAGAAAGAAGCAGTTTCTGTTTTCTGTTAGAGAATCAATGGGCACAGAATGCTTAACCCTTTCTTAATGTAGAGCAAATGTCTTAGTATCATATAGCAAATGCTTCCCCAGAAAGTAAATTACTCCAAGAAAAAGAGTTTCCTTTTGTTTTCGTTAGACAGCAAAAATGCCGGTGGGAATTCAAGGATCCACACTGTTAGTGTCTCCCTCCCCGACTTTGAAAGAGTCAAGGGCATGAAAGCCACAAGTTCTACCAAAGAAGCTCCCCGCAAAATTGTTCATCCTCAAGTCTATATCCTAATCTCTCCATTCTTCAGGCTTTTAAACAAGGTACTCAGGAGACAAAGAAGGGTAATTCAGACCATTTTTCCAATTCTTTCCCATACACATACATTGTCCCCACACTGACATTTAAGGAAAACCTGTTTCCATCACAAAGTGCAGTTTTATCTTTAATTTACACTGCATTTGTTTAAAAAGTTGGGGGAGAGAGAGTGAAGAATATTTGGTTCCTTCATATCTGTTTTAATTTTAGGCTGCACTTCTTAGTTCCTATTCGAAAGGAAAACACACACATACAAGATGGCTGGCTGTTTACTGCTCATCGCTGAAGCTTAGGAAATAGAAGATCTCAACTACTCCTAACCAGGGACACTCTTTCCATGTTTACCTAATCTACACACCACTGACAATATTACTGACAATATTACAAAATGAAATACCTGCCACATTTCTACTTTAGACTTCACTTCTTCTGCTTCCATAAATTCATTCAGACCTGCCAGAGCTTTGGCTGCCAAAATTCTTCGTGCTTCTTGAGTTAATTCTGATTGCACAATGATATGGGGGATCGTTTCTGAAAGATCTCTGATATCATAGATCTCGTTTTCTGCTTTAGAAGATTCTGAATCTTCAGATGATATTCGTCTACCATAAATATCCTTTTTCACAAAATTATAGTTCAATCCTTTTAGCTCCTCATCTTCATCTTCTTCCTCCTCGTCATTCTCTTCCTCCTTTTTTTCTTTCCGATGATATGCAAGGCCTGAAGAAAAGGTTTTACTACGCAGTATTCTTTTTGTATGTCTAGATCTATGGCAGACAGAAGAGTCGTCTTCATTTTTTCCTGGATTAAATTTTCCCTGAGTTGAGAACGTAAACGTGTTACGAATTAAGACTTCTTGGTTTAGCTCAATGTGAAGAGGCTGGCAGTGGTCCACCTTGCTTGGCGGGTTAGATTTGTTGCAGAGTGGTACTTGTACAGGCACTGACCATAGCGTTTCTCCTTGCTCAGCAATATATGCAGCTTTTCTTAAATCTGTTTCACTATAGCTAAGGCGCCTTTTGGAACGGCTAAGAGACAAAAAGTAATCAGCGGTCCTCGATTTGCAAAGAGGCTCACATTCATGTTCCCTGGGATGAAGAGGATTTGATCCTGAGAGAGAGAATGGCTCTGAAGTACTACTGTCTTGTCTTGTTAACTCCTTATCAAGCTCCTTAGAAGCTAACTGAGAAACAGTCTCCTCAATTTCAGCTGACAGGTCTGGCATATCTATTAATTCTTCCTCTATCACCTGCCGGTTTTCAACCAAATCCAAGAGCAATTTGCAAATAAGATGGATAAGTTTTGGCACATGCTTGAGATGTCTGCTTTCATATCCATGCAGCAAATGCCGCTGCCTGATCAAGTACTGGGAAAGAGTCACTGCATGTGCTTTGGGCTCACAGATGGAAAAAACATTTCTGAGAGGAATTAAGAACTGTGAAAATTCCCTTACGCACAACAACTGTCCTCTAGTCTGAATAGAATTAGGCCTTTTTGCTCTTACAAAAAGGATTGCTTGGTCTGCAGTCATTCTTGTTGCAAAAACCAAATAACAAGCTATTAAGACACCTGGAAAGTGACACATAAAAATAGATTAATCTTGAAGTTCAGGTAAAGTCTAAAATAAAACAACGATAAACTCAGAAAACAACACATGGATGCTCTTTACATCACAGCAGACTGTTATCGATCAGTATATAAATTCCCATCAATAGTAAGACTTAAGATTACATACTTTCTTTCTCTCTCTTTAGATGTGTGTGTGTGTGTGTGTGTATACTTCTATATGCACACACACACTACTTAAAGTATTTTAAAAATTAAACATGAACATTATATAAACAAACATTATATATTGAAACTTATACATTAAACCAGCTGATTTTACGAATCAATTGCACACAAAATCAGAGATCACGATGGGAAAAGAGTTTTGAAGCATAGAATTTTATTTGCTGAGAAAATAAGGTCAAAGAAGGCTATGTTAAGCTTTCCTGCAAATGTTTTCTCTGCTTTAGAAGTGGAGGTGAGAAAATTCTTAAAAATAAGTAGCCAAACAAGTATTTCCAAATGGTAGGTATCCAGGTAGAGAGAGAGAGAAAGCATTCATAGTTTGCATTTCTATTTAAGGGCATTAGAGAATTCCTATTCCTTTGAATAATATTTTTGAAATAACTAAATTCTCTACTCCAAAGTTCTGCTTTCTTTTGAAATAATGACAAGGGAAATACAGTTGAAAACTAGGATGTCTCTTAAATCTTTATAGATGCTTAAATCTTTATAGATTAATTCTCAATTTCTTCTTTCGACTCAAAAAGCAGTTTAGAGGCATGGGCCGCTTTCCAAGAAAAATTCCAAGAAATGCCAGCAAGTAAATGAAGGTAGTCCTTGCCCTACAACCATAATTGAGCCCAAAATTTCTGTTGCTAAGCGAGACAGTTAAGTGAGTTTTTCCCCATTTGTGACCTTTCTTGCCACATTAAATGAATATTTGCAATTGTTAAGTTATAACATGGTTGTTAAGAGAATCTGGTTCCCCATGCGCTTGTCAGAAAGTCGGCAAAAGCCACCCTATGACCCCGGAACACCGTAGCCGCCATAAACACATGCCAGTTGCTGAGTATCTGAATTTTGATCACCTGGCCATGGGGAGACACTGCAACAGTCGCAAGTGTGAAAAATGCCTTCTGATTGCCATCCTAACTTTGAAAGTCACTAAATACATGGCTGTAAGTTGAGGACTATCTGTAATTTGTGCAAACTTTGCAATGCACACTGTACAATGTATAGTTCAATACTGAATTTTAGAAAAATACATTTTAATTAAACTAGTTGTTGCGTATATGTACCTGTTCTGCCAAGTCCCGCATGACAATGAATAGCTACTCGCCCTTCCTGTAAGGCAAAAGTCATCACTTTGACCATATCGAGGATAGTAGTGAGAGAAGCTACACCATAGTCCTTCCATCCAAAGTTATAAAAATAAACTAGAAAAAATATTTAGAACATTACAATTAGAAGACCAATCAGTACATCCACAAATATATCCTAATGACATTCCGAAGATCTGCAGTAGAAGAGAATGAATTCTACTTCCATTGTGGAATGTTTTTTTATTTAAATTTTAATTTTCCAATCTCACACTCCAAATTCAGCAGGATTTTTTCCTTTGGAAAATGGTTGATAAAACCTATAATAAAGGGGAAATGCCTCTCTCTGAATGTGTGTAGATGCACCCAGATAGTATATAAGAATAGACACTCAGTATTCCTAAATTAATTACATCCTTTTCAAAATAGTTAAACACAGCTATTTGTTTGGACAGCGTGGAAAACTCTTCTTACGAAAGAGATGCTAATTAAGTAGATATGTATGTATCTGTAACAAACAAATACACATGCACACACTCACACACACACATGCAATTACTACCAGTGAACATATGCCTATTGTTCTGTGTAATGTTTTGTGAATAATTGCTAGTACTGTTACAGATACTGAAAGGTGCAACTTTCATAATTTAGCTGTCAGTTTCATGGATGCTTTAGTCATTTATGATAGCCACCCTCTCTTTTTCTACATTCTCATTAGTTGTATGCTACTGTATGTTATGTTTTCGTCAATAAACATTCCTCAACTCGCTGCTTTTAACCTTAGAAGTTGGTGGCAGAAACAGCCTGCAAGCAACACACTTTATAATTAACCAAGAACAGGAGCAGCAGGAGCAAACTTACTTCCCGCCTCCATGAAGGCTTCAGGAAGATAGGTGAAACCACTCTCTTGTTCCAGTGGATTCCCACAGCTAGCATGTTCCCCGGGACGCTGAAGGTTAATTACTGTTTTTATGTCACATCTTAGGCAAAGAAAAAGATGATGCATTATTGAACGAAGCATCCTTTCAGAGTCTTTCCCACCCGCATCCCATGTTCTTTCTTATTTCAGAATAAATTGCTACAAATGATCTGAGCAATGCAAGGAAGGGGAGAGGGGGGGAAGATGAGCTTCAGTCTCATAAGAACTTTAGTGATTTGTTACCAATTTCTTTTACCTTTGGAACTGTTCAATAATATTATATTTCCCAATAAGATCTGTGGAGGGTCGAGACATAGCCAGTATGTTATCTGTTATCCTGAAGGGAAGAAGACATGAAAAAGTAGGAGTAAAAGTATGTCTCAGGCATCTCTCGAGTTTCATTGTTTTAGCAAATTAATCGTAACATTTTATATGCTGTGCTTTCAAACCGTGAAATGCTTTTGATCTTTGTCTACTAAAATACTTACATAACAGAATGCTAAGATGTCAAGATACGGTGATAATAAAAACAGAGCTAACACCACTCTAGTTTTTTATCTATGTATAAAACATTTTTTTCTTCAGTGATCTTTTAAAAAGTTTATAAAATGATCCCACACATCTTGACAATGCTTTCATTATATTCAGTTGGTTTTTTTAATTTAACATTTCAGTTAAATTATATGATCAATACATTTGAATCTTAGTTACATTTAAGTCTACAATAAAGATATACATAATGAAATCCATGTTTCAGCTGTAAACATATTGGATTAAGTTGAATTTAGTTTCTGTTGACATCAGTAGAATGCATTCAGTATGATTAATGCCTAGATGAAAACAATTGACCTTTGTTTGAGTCCAACCAACAGTGTTAGCATATAAATGTTTTAAGCATTAAGCTCATGGACACACAGACGTTATATATAAGCTGTCCAACATTTCTGTTTTTTTCCGTCTAAATCTTTATCAAACTGTTTTCTTTCACTGAATATATAGTCTAATACTAAGCATATTTATTTGAAAATTAGTTCAACAGAGTTACAAAGTACTTCATAAGATATTTAAAAATAACATTTTTGGAAATGTATCATAAAGGAATGCTGTATATTACCAGGAGGAATATAATCCTTTAACAGCCTGTTCTTGTTCACTCCACCGAGCTGGATTTTCATATTTGCAAGCACGGCCACCACATGCCATAGAACACTGCATATGACTAGGAATAACATGACGAAGGCGTTCTCCAACTTTTGTATATTTTGCAGTTGGACGTCTAGATCTTCCTGTAAACCAATGACAAGACAAAATAAAACTTTTCAACCAAAATCAATTCTGAAAAACAAAGATAAAAAGATAAAGTAAACTAAAATAAAACATTTGCAAAGAAATAAGACTTTTCTTTCTTGATGTCCTGTATTTCCTTAATACAGGAAGGATCATCTCATTATCTAAAAACATTTAATAACAGCTGTTATCTTTGTTCATACTATAAACAAACTCATTAAAAAAATAAGCTTAACAGCGATACAGCACTGTTTTATTAATTAAGCGATGTGGTCAACTTAAAATGCTTAGTTATAAAAGAAGATCAGAATTAATATTAGAATGATAAAAATGCCAATACTTTACTTCTTCTTTCATGGAAAGCAGCATTTAGCTCTTCAGGGCTTACAGAGGAAATAGCCACCATAACCCTGTGCGTAGAAGTCGACAGGACCTCTACAACTGAGCTCCGTCGCCTCTGAAGCACTCGGAGAAGAGGATCAGAAGAAGAATGTCTCCGGCCCTGAAAAAACTTGCTAAAAATATTCACTGCCAAACGCCTCCTGGGTGACCCTTGCATGATCACCCCGTATTTGCGGCAGTTAAGATATGCTAGAGGATGAAGCCGAATGAGAAAGCTCACTTGCTCAGTACTGAACTTATACAGAGACATGCATCTTTCTGTAAGATCTAACAGCCATTCAGAATAGGCTGCCGTCTCCATAGAAACTAACAATGAACTCACTGATGGCAGCTACGCCTTTTGGCAACTAAATTCTATATACATTGATATAATTTTTTGCAGAACAAATTGTTCTACTACTGACAAGGATTAGAATCGCTCAAAGCAGGTAATTCTGAAATGGACCGGGAATTCTCAAACTATTTCCTATGAACAGAAATGAATCCTGGAATTTGAAGAACTGAATTTAGCATCACAAAGTATAGCCAATTCTTCAGAAGACTCTTAGAACTTTGCATCCTTCAAGTAATCTGAAGTTAATGAAGATGTAAATATGGTCAAAAACAACTTAGTTACAACTGTAAAATGAAAAGCAGAAATATTTATAACTGAACAAACTTTTCTCCTTCCCGATTTGTGTCACAAGCTCATTTTGTAAGCAAAGCAATTATCGTACATCTTGCTTTTAGCACTAGCATTAAGAGTTTACAAAGACAGAGTAGGGTTTGAAATCCAGTCAATCATTCACATACATTTAATCAGCAGTAAGAAAAGGCAAGGTCCTTATACACAAGCAATATTTCTGCTGTCTTATGAGATATGTAACAGAATAAATTATTGCTGGTTGATGGAGCAGCAAACTAAACAAAGTAGTTCTGTCAATATCTGGAAGTAGTTAATACCAAAAAGAATTCCTAGCTATTGTTTCTACGTGACAGACCACCATGCAAAAAGATATACAACTAAAACGTGCTGTTTAAAATTATACACTTCATGGAATAATAATATTATGATTTCACTTCAATTTTTGTCTATATTCTTTAAAAATTACTGCCATTCTTCTGAAGAAGTGGATGTTTTAAGTATAACTCAACATCAAATATTACATACTAGCCAAGTTTTAAAATGTGAAACTATATCAGTTATTTCTAGAAATGTAGTCACATTGTCAGCCAGAAATTGAGTGTTGATTTTTTCTTTATCTAAAACCTAATCCGTGAGTTAAACAATACCCCAAATAATGTGCTCCTGTCAGAACATCAATGTGAAGGAAGCTGTTATGAATCACAATGGATATTCTGAAATTCAATCTTTACAAGATCCTCCATATACAATATTTCAACATTTTTAAAGTAACAAACTAGGTAACTAAGACTTTAGGTCTATCAGAAATTATATCTGCCCCACCTACCAATTGCAATGATACTCAATAAGCAGATTTAATACATTTAGGTACAAAGTATTAAGGGATAGAAAGTTGTGATTAAGGTTCAGAATCTTTGAGATGTTAACTCATAAATGCCTATGTTGAACAGGCATTATGGAACCGCTGTATTAGAATCATAGCATTATTCACAATTGCACTGAATTGGGTTGAGCCCACAGGGTAAAAACCTCAAAGCTCTCTTTGTAGGACTCCTTGGGTTCTGCATGCTCTGTTTCTACCTCCTAACTTAGTGAAGTGGATTGGTAGTTCTCACCTCTACTATCTATCTTTTGGGTGAGTCGGCAGGTGTGTTTACCTGTCATCCTCCCCCCAATCCTGCAGTGTAAGACACATAGGACTTACAAAGCATCTATACAAATAAATGACAAAAATGAAGTCAAAAGGAAAAAAGGAAAAAAAAAATTATATAGCACTGCCTCCTAGTCTTGTTCACTGAAGCATATGGCAAAGGAAATTACCCTACTCCTTTGGGAGACAAATCAATTTCTCAAGGTATAAATAGAATCAAACTTTATTGAAAAAATACTAAAAAGAAAATGTAAAAAATCCCTTTTTGGATTTCAGCAGTCATGTAAAATATTCAGTGGCAAAATAGATAAAAATATACTGTAGAGTTGTTCTAATTGCAGACTGCAGCTTAAAAGGACCTTCTGTAGAAAACTATAAAATACAATAGAAGACTCGCGGCAGACACAGGATGATTTTGGTCTGCTCCTAATTTATAGGGACTCTGTTACAAAGAGGTTCCAAATTGTATGAAAATACAATTTACCGAGTGTGTACAGAAAATATAAATATCAGAGGCAGTAATGCTTAAAGAACAACATAAGTGGATTAGACCATATTGTAACACAATACTTATTTCTTATTCCTCTAAAAAATAGACTAGCCTTGAATCAGATTGCCACTTAAACATTAGAGACACTATTTGAAATTTTTACATCAGACAACAAAATGTCTTGGATTAATATATTAATATATTATATTAATATTAATATAATGTTTTTATAGTATAAAATGAAGACATTTGTACCACGGCTAATGATCCATAAATAAGCAGCTCACATCAAAAGCTACAGAACCTATCAGTTCATGTTAGTATGAATCAAAATTATTAAAATATTGAGATAAGGATCAAACTACATTAGCTAAGTCATAAATCTTGTAACCGTTTTGAGTCTATGACAACACCATGCTAACCTGGCAATTTTTATAGTGCCATATAACTTTGTTTTTAATATCACTTAGAAATTCACATCTTCACTCCATTTCATTTAGTATTTGTAATGAATACAATATGACTTTTAGCTTGTAAAAATGTTATTCATATTATGCATCAAACCTATTAATTTAATCCATAAACAAAGGGTGTTGTTTTCATGCATACAATAACATTCCACAACATTACCATGTGGGACTGAGGTAATAATTTTAATGAGGTGGAAATTACTGGTCTTTTTGTGCAAAGAATATGAAGCAATAAAACTAAACAAGCAGAATAATTTATTAACCTTTATGAGACAAGTTGCATTTAGATGTAATCTTCCTGGATGTCTACAGAATATGTTCATGCAATACATTATTTCTTTGCATAACGTTCAGTTTACATTCTTGATTATGCAAAGAAAGAATATATTGCTGAAATAAATAATAAACCTGAAATTGCTACTATATTTGGAGTAGCAAAGGAACAAATTTGGTTTAAATGAATTTTAAAATCATGATTATTTTGTTAAACTAAGCTTGAGACAAGGGAATATGTATAAGCACAGATTATCCGTAGTTCTCCAATTTAATTTTTAGCTGTCATAGGAAATCTGTATGAATACAAAAAAAATCTTCAATGTTCTTAAAAGCTTCTGCCAAAGTGGTGAATCAGAATTACAAATTGTAACAATGAATATTTGTTCTCCCCTATTGTCAGTATTAATCTTTTAATACATAGAATTATTATTTCACTATTCCTTCTGACACAGTTGCTCATTTTCCAACCTGATATCAAGGTTGAAAATATATGAAGCAAAAAAACAACAAGCTAAATAGCTATGAAATTTATTGGGGAAACTGATATTATCACATTGCTTTTTGTTGTTAAAATCCACAGTAAAATTGTTTTTAAGTATCAATTAAGATAAACATTTGTGTTGTAATAAATGAAGAAAAATTTGCTTTCTCACATACTACTCAAATAATAACTTTTTAATACTCAGAAAACAGACTGATTAAGTAAGTTGAACAGAGCATAGTGCAATTGGGAAGTAATATCAGCAGAAGTGAAAGATATGCGTATAAGGTAGCCGTCAAATAGTTGATTGGCGTGTAAGCTGTCCCTTTGTGGCCCATAATTATTTTTAATTTATCAATGTAGCCCTTTCACTTCTTAAGTTGTGCAGGTCTGGCCAGCTCTATATGGCATTAATACGAACAAAAACATTCAGAATTGGGTAAGAAAGTTGTAAAGTTATGGCCATTTCCTACTCCATTTCCGTTGTCAAGTTTGGACTATCTATAAGAGCTGTGATCCTTCAATTGTCCTGTGTTTTACCCAATGGAGGAATGCATGAGGTAGTTTAACCAGTTTCATGTAGGACAAATTAGTGAGACCTAGCTCCCTATGTTGTCCTACATAAACAATTTTATCCATGCAACACAAAGAACAGGGCCAGTACTCCGGGCTTCATTCAGCATGAACACTGGCAGCCTACATATAATGAAACAATTCATTCATCTTGCAGGAGGAAGGGGTGGACCCTCCCAGCAATATCAGTCACAAGGAACAGACCTCTCCGTTCCTGTGCTGGCTTTCTCTCTGTTTGTGGGCTCCAAGAGGAGCCAAAGCCGCACCTGTAGGGGTGGTAAAGCTAAGGAGGGGCACTCTGTGAAGTCGCAGGAAGGGTCGCAACTTTCCTGTTGAGTCCGGGGCTTTTTTCCCTCTATGCCATGGTGAGAAGAGCAGTCTAAGATGGCTGCCTCGAAGCTGGGAGAGAAAACGACCATCTAAGCACCGTGCAGGAGCAGACTTTGGTGAACAGTGTGTGAACTGGGTGAGAAAAATCCTTTTTATTCAAATTTCAACCCCAAAAAGAACATTCAGAGAAGTTCTATTTTTAAAAGTAGCAGCGACCAGGCATTTTTGAAATGCTGGAATTATAGAAAAATCAACGCTATTTTAAGAGGCGAAATAATGCTTAAAAGAACCTTCAAAATATGGAAAACCTGGAAAAGAGTTGAACAATTTGAAAGGCGATCTCTAGGAGGAATTGTCTTTTTTATTTGTGTTCTTAAACCTTTTGGATTTATCGGGAAATCAGCTGTTTTTAACATACTGTTTAATGCTGGAACTTGGAAGGAGTGCCACCTACTGGAAGACGACATCTGATACACATAATAGAAGTAAACAGAGCCTGGAAAGTGGTCTGACCTTGACTTTATCTTAGAAGGTAATTTGGATACTTTGAATTACTGGATGTGTTTTACCTGCTTCTTGAAGATTTTAAAGATGAACTAAACTGTTAATAACTAAATATTATTGAAACCGGTTATTGGACTGAGGACTCGAAAGACTGGAGAAAACACAGTGGATTAACTTGGAGCTGGTAGTACTACTAATGCTACTTGACAGAATATTATACAAGGCAAAAGAAGTGACAGAAGAAAAGAGAAAAGAAGGAAAATTAAATAAGATACTAAAGAATCTTAAAAACTATAAACTTAGGGGACTTGGAGGCATAACTAAGAGATTGATTAAGTTTTACTAATAACTAGCTCTGTGGAGTATTTAAATATTGAGATGTTGGAACTATAGAGGTATATTGAGTAACTTTTATTGAATTGTAATAAAATATATTACCAGGGGATAATCGAGGGATATGAAGAAATAATTTTGATGCTTAAAAACATCCATGAAACTATAAAGAACAAGGAGACAAGGGAATTGTTTAAAGTTAAAGAAATGAGTGTAGATTGGGGGGAAAAGATGAACAAGATATTCAGTAAGTAGATGAAAAATTAGAAGAAGCAGGGGAAGAGAAAGTCAAAGTGAGATGCAAAACAAAGATAATAAAGAGAAAGGATTGATAAGTAGGAATCAAACAGATTGTATTTTAAAAGCTTATCATAGAATAGAGGAAAAAAAGAAAAATCTTTTCAAGAAAAAAAAGTCTAGAGAAAAAAAATAAAAAATTTTGAAAAAGGAATGACCTATGGATGGTTACTCAAAAGATGCAGCAGAAAGAGATAAAGGGCAACTTGAAAGGAATATTTAGTGGATATAAAACATTAAAAAAAACTATAAGTTCCCAAGAGAGAGAAAGAAAAAGGTGATTAAAAAGTTAACAGATGATGGAACCCCAAAAAGACTAAGAGATGATAGATAGTGATAAAATGCATTAGTAAAATGAAAAATAGAAAATATAAACAGGGAAAATAGTAGTATATATATTAATAGATAAACAGGATTTACCAATTGTATTATTAATATTAACAGTGTGTTAAAATATATTGTGAATTTTAAACTTTTAAGGATTAGAAATTGCGTGGAGCTTGTGATATAATCCTGGGATCAACTGTTAATATTTGTTTGATTAGTAGTTTTGGATATTTGGATTGAAAGCATAGTGGGAAAACGAGTAATTTTTAAAATATTAAATATAAGACGGGATAATAAATAAGGGTGAAAAGAAATGTTATTTATGTTTAAATGAAGTAATGGAAAAAACAAGAAAGAATAGAAATAGAAATAAAAGGGGAACATTAATATATATATTTTAATATAACAAGATGTATGTAATAATAAGAGGGAGATTTAGAAATTGAATGGCGGCAGTATTAGGTATGTTTAAACAACATGAAACAATGAAATTGAAATGTAATAACTATGAGTAATAATATTATGTTTAATATATAATATAACAAGATGTATTTAATATAACAAGATGTATGTCATAATAAGAGGGAGATTTAGAAATTGAATGGTAGCAGTATTAGGTACGTTTAAACAACATGAAACAATGAAAATGAAATGTAATAACTATGAGTAATAACATTATGTTTATCTGTATTAAAATGTATGATACCCGGGTATCACACTGTTCATGCATTGATATGCATAAGCAATATAAAATAAAAAATAATTGACCTGAATTTATTTATCCTGCAGGGGATATTTTTCTTCAGGAAGCGGAAAAATAGGAATTATGATTACCTTCATAAAAAACTGAATTATGAAGGTAAAAAACGACAAGAGTTGTATTACATAAGCGGTTATATGCTTAGAAATAATACTTCCACTACTTATCACTTGGTTCCTTGGTTCCTTTACCTTTTTCCCCTCACCTAAAACAAAGGTGAAAGTAATTTTGGCCGGATTAGCAGTGACAAATTATTCATAAAATCTGTTCACATTTTTTATTCTTTACCTGAATCTATTTCAACTGATGGAATTATAAAGTCAACTTGAAACAATCTGCTTCAGCTCTGCATTCAGTGTTTGAATAAGTTCAATATCTCATCCCTATTATTATCCACTACTGGTCCTATCTGCTAAACATCATCTATTTAAAAAGTAATTACCTGTATTCATGGCTGTGCTACTGGTTATCAAAGAACAATAAGGTGCCTCATTTTGCAATAAGACTCCAGCAGCCATTGCAGTACCTGTAGGAACAAAATGTTAACAGTAAGCATGTGTTTTTCTATGTATGTGCGTGTGTGTGTCAGGTGTACAGATCAGATTTAACTGATCTGGATTTTCAGTCAAATATATTTAAGCAGGTTGTAAGTATTTTAACTGCTGACATTCTTTAAAGTTTAGTCTTTAAAATGTTAAATTACCTATATTGCTAAACATGAAAGCCTTGATTGACCAATGGGATGTAAGAGAAATAAATGGTAAACAAGATTAACAAAATAAAATTAACATAGAATCGCTGGATGTCTGTAGAGTAAAGAGAAAGAATGCAATAGATCCAATTGAAGGAAGTCTCATCTTGTGGAATGATGGTGTTGGGGACATGTATACACCAGTAAATGAAGGTACAGATTTAACTATGAAAGAATAAAATTAACATTTGAAAAAATGAAGAGAAGAATCCAGTGACAGTTACATTTATAGTCAGCAAATGGTGATAAGGTAAGAGCTAAAGATGAGTTCTGGAATAAATTGCAATGCTTTAATAAATCTAATTTAGAGAAAACAATTATTCTGCTAGAAGATATGAACACAGTATTAAAAATTATGTGTGTTAAAACAAGGAGAGAAAGAGTCAAGAATGAATGGATTCTGAATGAATGGGAAGTGAATACAAAAATGGGCTTCCAGGGGAAGAATAGGGAACCCAAACCCTATCTGCAAAAGTGGACCACAGCAGAGAATGAAGAACAGGTGAGCAGACCAGCTCTTTGGAATCTCTCCAGACAAGGAGAGGATAGGAAAAAAGCCACCTGTGTTCTAGATGCAAATCATAATCATGTGACTATGGGTTCTGCAACCATTGTAAGTGCAAGCCAGTTTCCAAGCACCCAAATGGTGATCACATGATCATGGGTGTGCTAGCTGGAACTTCCTAAACTGGTTCTAACCACCATTTGTTCAGCACTGTCATAACTTTGAAATATTTACTGAAAAAGCAGCATTAACCAATGACTATCTGTACTTCTAAGCCATAGATCCTCAAACTACAGCCCGTGGAACGGATACAGCCCACCGATTCAATCTATCTGGCCAATGCGCAGTGGTGATTCAGCCCCGACCCCTGCCCTGCCCCGCCCAGCCACTCCTTGCATGGCTGGCTGCGCCACCTGCATCACCCCTCCTCCAGCCGTCATCCTTATCTTCCAGCCCGCTGGGGTATACTCACTGCAAAAATAAGGGTGAAGGGCAAGGTTAAGGTCTGTTCATCGCAAAGGTAAGGCTGAAGGGCGTGGGCCGGTGGATGGCTAGGGGAGAGCCGGATGGCTTAGGAGCGGTGCCGGTGGCACAGCCACATGGTCCCTGGCCGCCCCCAGCAGCTGTGCTGCAGAGTCCAGGTGGAAATGCGAGCTAGGGGAGAGAGCTGAGTGCCGTCAGCCTTACCTTCCAGCCTTCCAGCTTGCAAAGTTCACCGCGGCTGCCCGCGAACGTAAGGCTGACAGTGGGGGAGACATGCTCTGCGCCCACTGCGCTCAGCCAAAGGGCATGGGCCGGTAGGTGGGTGGGGACCGGTGAGCTGTGCAGGAACGGCTCACCCGAAAGAACTAGGGCAGAGCCTTGCAGCTTTTATCTGCCGGCTGGCCTTTGGGTAAGGCCTCTCCTTCTCCTCCTCTCCCTTTCCACACTGTTCTGTTTTTCCAAACACCTGGGCTGGACCAGGCAGCAATTCCCAGGGAGGCGCCCTGACCGAGGAGGCTCAGACCGTATCCCATGGCTTGCCTACTGCATAAACTGCTCCTGCCCATTTTGAAACAGCCACCCAACGCTTTCCTCAGGCACCCAGGACCAGCAAGCGGCTCTTCCGAGAACTGAGGGAGGGGAGGCAGGCACGCCGGCAGAGGAGATGGGTTTTGGTTACCCAAGCAACTGGCCTCGGCTGCGGTTCACGGGCACTCTGTCCGCCGGGGAAACCAAAGGTGGCCACCGTGAGCAGGAAAAGCTCAATCCCCATCAGTGCTATGCCGCCCAAACCCAGTCAGGATCATGTGCCTCCCCCCATCTCTGCTGGGCCTGGGCAGCCAGGGCTCTGATGGGAATCTGGCTTTCCCCACTCACTGTGGCCGTTTTTTTCCTCCTGGGCATGCTTTACCACCTCTACTCAGCTTTTCTAGCTGGCTGCTTTGCCTCCTTCGGGCTGGGAGAATCTGCCGAGTGGCAACGGAGTTGCCACCCAGGAGCTTCCAGGGGTAGAGACCCCCGACGCACTTCCTTCACCGGGTCTGCTCGACAGGGAGAGCCAAGCCCCATCCTGCGAAGAAGCAGCTCCAGGGTGCTTTCGGGACGCTGCCTGACAAAGCCCCTTGCCTGGACTGAAGGCAGCCTTCTGTCTTGCAGGGGGTCCCCCGCCACATCTCTGTTCCTAGCTGAGGGTTGCAGGCAAATTCCCCACTCAGCCGGAGTTCCGGGAAGGCATGGCTCAGGGGTAAAGGGCCTTCCCTCCGTGTGAGCAGGTGAGTTGGCAGGGCACTACTCGAACTTGTGCCGGGGACTCAAAGGTCCTCTTCCTCCAGCTTTGGGACAGGCATCACTTCCTACCCTGCCCCCCTTCAGGTAAGCCCAACCAGGAGCATATTGGGTCTGGTAGCGGATGGGGAAATGCTGCGCCCTCCCCCACTTCCTGCAGGGCCTGCTGGCGAAGTGCCCCTCTTGTGCACCCGCCACTGCAGTCAGGTGCACAAGGGGAACACGGTCCACACGCAGGAGACACGCTCCGTGCCCATTGTACTCAGCCAAAGTACTGTAACGCCCTCTACATGGGGCTCCCTAACAGGAGCATCCGGAAACTTCAACTGGTGCAGAATGCGGCCGCGCG